>VZTD01003232.1:207366-480728 GCA_013397725.1 Rhagologus leucostigma
TCTCGGCGGCTGGCAGTCTCCCCCTTGGCCGCGGAGGGAACAGGCGCTGGCCGGCTCGCCCAGGGCAGCGCCGGGCCCCTCTTACTAGCCTCTCTCCTCTCCCGGCAGGGCGGGACGGGAGCGGGGCGCTCCGGCGGAGCCCGGTCCGCCGTGCCCGCTGTGCCCGCTCCGTGCGGCAGCTGGGCCCGCTCCCTGTTGGCGCTGCGGTTCGCAGGCGGCCGGGCAGTGCTGCCCGGCGAGGGGCCGTGGGGCCGCGCCCCCGAGGCGGGCCCATGTCTGGAGAAGCGGAGCGCACCTGGTGAGGGGAAATGCGCCTCGGCCCTGGGCCGCGCCGGGGAGATGCCCCCCCAGATGCCTGGGCCCCGCACGCCCGCTCCGGCTTCAGCCCCTCTGGCCGCCTCCTCCTCCTTCGTAAAGGCTCCGTGTTTGCTTTCTTCTTGGAGGGCTTAAACCGAGCGGTTCGGCTGTGCTTGCAGGAGTTTGTGTCAGTAGGTAATCTTTAGAAGTTGGCTGGCCCGGTTCACCTCTGCCTGCTGGAGGGTTTCTGTCCCGAAGCAGCTCGGCTGTGAGGCAGACAGGTATTTGAGGATCAGCGTGGGCTATAAATGTCTGCTGTGTCCAAAGGCATTCTAAAAGGGGGGAATCTGGCAGTGCTATCTGGCATTGCTTTCCAGTTGCTGGAAATTAGACTTTACCCTGTATTCTGTTTTGTCTACAAAGAGCAATTGATTTTCTATTTTTAATATGTCAGCAAGGTGTCCTGAGTGCAGATATTTCTCCAACACAATGATTGCGTTACCCATGTTTTATAATTTGTCATTTTATTCTACAGTGGAGGTTATTCCTCCAAAAGTGAGTTGTCTTAAGTCTTGCGGTATAAAGGCTTGCTTTCCAACGCCTGAACATTTCAGCTTTGCTTTCCTGAATGATATTAAACAGTATCTTCCACGTTTCAATTTGCATCAGTTCAAGGTTTTAGGGCATTAAGAAAGCAGTTCTGTAGAGCCATGAGCTCTCAGATTTCCTCAGGAGGGTGAAATTTGCAGGATGAGTTAAACCTGTAAAAATATATGATCTATTTTTTCATTGAGGTTATTTGGTGGGTGGTCAGGATTAATAAGCTACATTGAAGAGAGTCGGTGAGTGTGATGCGTAAGCATTAGCCATAGTAATTTAGATTATTTTAAGGGTAGCATAGAACGTTCTGGGTCGGTGCCTCCTACTGGACTGTTTGTTCCTTTTGATGGTGGCTGTGTGTGCCCATCCAAGACACGTTGTCTTGGAACTGAATTTTTTTTTTCTAACAGTGCTGAAATTGTGTGAATAGCAGTGTGGATGACACTTAATCCATTGGCTTTTTGAGGTAAAACTTAGTGATTTTATGTGTGATGACCAGTTATGACACTTATCGTTGGTGTCAGGAGAAGAGGGTTCTGATGTCCTCTGTTTCTAGTTCCTGTACCTAAGTTACTTGTGGACAAGATGCTTCAAGGTAAAGTATTCCAGCCTTGGTCTCTCCCAAGGAGAGGAATTTAAATTTTAAGGGAGTCTAGCAAAATTGCAGGCTTTGCCTGCCTGAAGAGCAGTTGTGGGGAGTTCTTCAGGAAGTCAGACAGCTCTAGGCTGTCAGGAGTACCCACCTAAGGTGAGCTGGAGGAGTCCTTTACCAGTGTGCTTTTCTGGGTGTTCAGATGGTGACTTGGTAGCTACGACACCCTGGGGAAACTGCACACAGTCGCACCCATGAACCTTTACCACACTTCGGAGGAATATGCAGATTGTTTCAAGTCTACTGATATGTGATTTCTTTATATATGAAAATTGAGATTGACTGTATGTTGAACTGACATTAGAAGCAAAAACTCCACTAGTTTTTGGTGCTTGATATTTGTGGACTTGTCAAGTTTGCTACTGTCTAGAGTGGCCAAGATCACTGTAATTATTTTTTAGGCATTAAAAATTTAGATCCATTTCCCCCACTATAACTGCTAGTTTTATAACTTAAGAATGTCAGATCAGGTTTTACATGTATTGTAATCCTGCAGTTAAAACATAATGTTGAGTTTCTCAAGGTCAGTTTCCTACATCCTTTGACTGTATCCATAAATGCAGACCCCAGCAGATTCATTTCAGTTTTGTGTGAATGCAGTTAGGATTAGGACTTTGTAATCAGTAATTTCAGGGGAAGATCATGCTTCCTGTCAGGAAAAAATACTCTGTGTGTTTTTTATTTGGCCTTTTCTGCCTGTCTTATTTAGGTTGCATTCAAAACCCGTGCTGTTGGATGCCAAACACGTACATTTATTTACCTAGCTGGCAAATGCCATTTCCAAATTTTTCACCATAAAACTTATTTCTTCAGTAATGTTGAATACATTCTGTCGGCATGTGTTCGGAGTCCTGCTGTGAAGATCATTTCCCTAGTCTGTTGTGTTGGCCGTTCTGTGCCTTTTCACTTGTTCCCTTTTTCTTGTTCATCGGATGTCTCCTCTGCTTTTCAGGCCGGTGTGGCCTGTTCCTGTGTGACTTACTGTCTCAGCACTTTCTCATCTGGCGAGGCCATGATGGACACAAGTTGCAATGGTCTTTCTCTTGTCTTTTTGGAAAGCTGGGTTTGTCATGCTTGCCTCTTGTGCAGCAGCAACTGTACTGCACTGACTACGGGGAAGCAGTTGGTGTTTTACAGCTCTGGCTCTTGGTGGTCAGTAGTGTCTTAAATTCTGATGGAACAAACATTCAGTAGGATTTTGACTTAATTTACAAGAAGTTTTAGATGTCTTTCAAATTGATGGCCTGCGCTGCTTGCATTTGCAGCCTGTGTTACCTCTGAAGAAGGCATTTTATCTCAACTGAGAAGTAGATTCCTTTTATTTTTCTCCAGCTATTCATTAAACTGCTTTGAGATGCTTAGGGAGGACTTCCTGAGAGTTTATCAGCAGCTAAATTTTTGTCAACTTAATTCTCAGCGAGAGTAACTTGTTGCAGTACTAGTGACAGTTGAGAATTTTTGAAATTTGACGAAGTAGGAAAAGTTTTTTTCTTATCCACAACTAAAAATGAGCCATACTAAATGAGCTCTGACGTGTTGGTATTTCTTGTTATTGCAACTGGTCAAGATAATTCACTAACTACATGCAGTATTTCCTTTCCATTAAACAATCTACATTTTGTTTATAAGAGAGGTTTAACAACCTTTTTTCTTTTTTTTGGTTAAATTTTGGTAACTACTAGCCATTGAGAACTGTTTCTGAGCAAAACTAAGCAAATTAGCCTGATTTTTAAGAATAAAGGTTGACTCAGCAGCTTGTTTTAACTTGCTCTAGAATAATAGTGAATTAGCCTTCCTGCAACAGTAGCACATTGTAAAGTATATTAGTACAGCTCTGAAAGATGCAGAACACAGTTAACTGCTTGGTGTACTGTAGCATTAACTTTTTCTTTTCCTTGATACATGGCAGTGGCAGATTGCTCTGGTGCTTTATGCGTCTGAACTATGTTCTGCTGGAAGCACCATTTTCAAATGTGTAAACGTTTACTAGGGTGCTGAAATAAATTAGTTTCCTGTCCTTTTGTGAAACTTGTGTGCTGAGGCTTTCTTTAGTGCCAGTGTTTTGCTAGATGAGCTCTAGCTGGAGCATTAGTTGCAAGCCCTTGGGAGGAAAAAAGCCTCTTTCTCCTTCAGTATTTTCTGTCAATGAGGTTTCCTCTACTGCTGGTCTGTGTTGTGTCCCTAATTGTTCCTATTACGGCTCTTTTAATAACTCCGTATTTTATGAAGTGTCAGTTAAAAGTATGTGAGAAATGCTAAAATTAGGAAAACTAACCTTTTACAAAGAACAGTTATCATATATTCTTAAGTACTAGTTTTTAAATATTTTGCTGGCTACTAGTAAAAGATAGTGTCTAAACACTCAGGACTATTTTCTTAGAGTGTACAGTTGGGCCTAAACTGCTGAGACTGAATGCAGAGTTCTGTAACAACTCTAAAATATCAGTCTGGGCCATTCTCCAAAACAGCGTGGAAAAAGAAAAGCATGAAGTTCCTTACTTCAACAAAAATAGTAATAGCTTGTCTGGTTAGATAGCTGAAGGTGCTCCAAATGATGGTTTCCTCAGTCTGGTTGCACTCTAGGGTATTATCTCTCTTTTAAATATGTTTGTCGTCTACTCCCCACCCTTACAAAGATGACAAAGCATGTTTTCTTTGAACTAGCATTAGGAGGATTGCTATTATTAGAAAAGAGAAGTCTTTGGTATTATATCTAAGTTATTTGCAACACTGAAAAAATTCATATTTAGAAGTCCCACTAGCCATTTTCCCCACTGCTTGGTTGAGAATACCGAGGCTAGAATGATAGCAAAATCAATTGCATTGGCACTTGCAGTTATGTCATTAAGAAGCTTCAAGAAGTACGAGGCATTGTAATCTTGGACCCGCTTGTTCTTAAGCCCCCACCACGTAATGTCTGATTTCTGAATTAATAAAACAAGGCATTATTTGACGATGTAAACATGTTGACAAGTTTTAACAAGAGCACTCTAACCTTGTTTACATAATTTCTGTGGAATCACACCTTAAAATGATGATGGCATGATTGTGATTTACAGGTATGAGGTGAAATGGATGTTTCTTTTTTTTTGTGAGTAAGCATAGATGATAGGTATGTTCAGCTAGGGGGACTCCTTTTATAACTGCCTTTTGTTTTGGACAAGAGGTCAATTCCTACACTGTCAGGAGTTTGGGAGGACCTGTTAGAGATTATTATTGCTCTGAAACAGGAGTAGCTGTAAAATCCTCAGAGAGTGGAGATGGATTTCTGAAGAAGTTGCAGTGTTGATTGACTTTGTGTTCTGTGTGGAATGGGATGTGATCTCGGTGTTGCAGTTAAAATAGCGTGAGCCACGTTTATTGCTGTATTCTAACACTGACGTTTTACGAACATTTAAAAAGCCCCACAAATTTTTAACTAGTTTTTTTCAAGTGGGATGCTATGAAAAGTCAGGGATTTCCCAGGATGGAATACAGAATTTGACCATAGTGGTTAGTGGAGGAGTTTATTTTGAAGCTGTTTTACCCGTGACAATGAAATTTTTTCAGTCCTGCTGTTTTGCCTATTTTCTCGGACAGTGACACAAGACTAATTTGATTTGAACCTCACCAGTTTGTCAGTCCACTCGTTGCCAGCAGGAGAAGGAGATAAAATCATCTCTGCTGGCTTGCATCCCATTGAATCCTTTCATGCATCAAATGACCTGTATGATGTCCTTTCTGCAACTTCACTTGGAAGGACTTTGTGATAATCAGAAATACTAAATTTCAAGAACTTTTTCTTTATTTCATGAGTGGAAATAGCACTGTGTTTATTCATGTGAGGGCTAATATGGCCTAATTAAAAGTTCACAGGTACCATTGATGTCTGAAATGCTTAATTCAGTATCCCATTGTGGTTGGAGTTTTGAGTAGGAGGATGTGCTTTGCACACATTTTCTTTCCAAGAATGTTCATAAGTTTGGGAATGTACTTTGAAGAATATTAACTGCTTAAATGCACTTGTGCTTTTGTTACAGTGTTACTTTTTATCTTTCATGTCTGTTCCTTTGCCTTTCTTCCCTTTATCTCATGCTTCTTGGAGGCATGGGGTGATCCCAGTTCTATTTTAATCAAATCTGTTTATGTCAGAATGTTTTTATTTCAGAAATGTCACTATTTTAAGATCATGTATTCTTGTTCTTCAGTATATTTTTGCAATTTTAAGGAATGACTACTCAACACTTCTGCTTGTGCCTCTAAGGCAGTGCAGGTTAGACTATCTCTTGTGATGTAAGGGAATGAACTTGAGCAGGAAGTTTAAATTGGTACATATCCTGTAGGACACCCTGTATTTCTACTCTTCCAGCGCTGTTAGACAAGGCCAAGTAGAAAATAATCTAGAATCGCAAACTTCTTGCAGCAGCTGTCCAGCTGATTATGAAACAGTGTCTCAGACTTGGGATGATTTCTCACGTACCTCTTAATTGGTGCTAAAAGCAATGGGGAACGAATGTGTGTGGTGTTCCCAGCCACCCCTTATTCAGGATTTGGCATTCTAGACTGCATGGATGAGTTGAAAATCTTGTGGTGTACATGCCTTGGGAAACAAGTGTCCAAGCTGTGTTACTGTAGAAAAAGTGATTGGTTTAAAGTCTTGCTGATTGTCAAAATGGTCTTGGAACTGTCTGACTTGGAGAGATGAGGGAGCCTTGCTTGTTGCTGTCCTGCTGTTCTAACAACAGCTGCTGCAGGCTGAGATATCTCTGAGTCTTGACTGTTTTCTCCCGTGTGAGGCCCACTTAAACCTTTACACTCCATGTCTATTGTAATAAATCAAAACTTTGTTTAGACTGGGTTTCCCCAAAGGTTGTGGTGTTTCATACCATTGTATCAGCTTACTTTTCTGAAGCGTATGTAATGATTTTTTGTGATACCTTGAAAATAATAGGATCAGTAAAAATGATACATATTCCTTATTCACTGGAGGAAATATTTGTGCTTGTCTATGATTTTTATTTTTTTTCTTAAAATCTATGCAAGTGGTTGTGGTTCCATTCCCCTTCCCCCCACCCACCACCAATATACCTCAGTGTATTTGTTACTGATAGACATCCTAATTTTTAATGAAACCTATTGGAGATTGAGGTATCCAACTTATTTTAACACACTTGGAATAAAAATACTTGTTTTTATAGTTCATATACTCAAATCAGTATTTCTGATCACAATGCTAACAAATGGAAATTTCATTACCTTTGTTATGTAAAATCATATACTATGGAAGTCTTAAAGCTTATGATTTAATGCCTGAATTACAATTTTAATTTGATGGTACATATAATGAAATGGTGATTACTTTTTATGCTTATTTATGTCTTCTGTAAAATTTTAAAATTCTTGTGAAGAACAAATTGTTTTATGTGAATATAATTGTTATTGTTTTGATAAGAAGTTATTTATTTACAACATTAGGCTAGGAGAATAAGATTTTATTTAAAATTTTCACGCTAAACAAAGTTTTTCTTTCCACAGTCAGCATTTTTTTCTAAGTTGAATAGTGTGCAGTAGGTAGATGTGTTAATTGTTCTTTGTGTATACAAGCACTTAGTACTGGTACTTTGCTTTATGGTCTTACAACTGTGTACTTCATTGCTTCTTTTGTGCTTTATGCTTGACTTGCATGTGTGCTTAAAACTTTGAAATAGGCTTTATATTTATTTGTTTATGTTGTTTTTTAAGGTCTGGACTTTAAATGGTACTGGTCTTCTGTCTTTCAGTTGGCAGTTGTCCTACTGCAGCTTCTTAAAAATTCTTACGAAGATTATGAATTAGCAATAGTTGCCAAATGCCAAATGTTTTTTTTGTTTTCCAGTGCTCAAAGTAGCTGCATTGTTGCTGTGTGGAGTTGTGTACCTGGGCTGGTCTATGAATGCTTCCACGTTGCTGTCTGTGTGGTTCTTCTTTTGTTCGTTCTTTGTTTCTCTCGTGTATTGCCCTCTTCTTTATTGTTCTTTTATATATTTATCTTTGTTTTCCTGCTGCTGTCACAGGGATGGCCATATATTTTTTTGTTCAAATGTCCTCCATGCATAAAGGCATTTAAGATGCTAGGAGTGCCATTTCATGTTTGACTTCATTGGATCTAGTCTGGCTGCTACTAAAGAGGTTTTCTCCCCTCCACCACACACAAGCTGGTCTGGCTGCTTCTTGTTTCAGGTCTAGCAGCTAAGTAGCAACCGCATGAAGAAATCTTTTGCCTTGGTGAACCAGTCTTGTTGAGGGATATGAGGGTGGGAACACAGAATAAGTTGCCAAATCAACAGCTACATGGTTCCGTGCTAGGGAAGTGCATAGTGCTCTTCTGCATTTCCTTCTGCGTAGATCTAAAACAAGTCAATATCCAAAATAATTCCCATACTTCGGAAAACAGTAAAACATTTGGGAATGTCACTATTCCCTCTGTAACTTCTGAATGCATCTGCCTCTAGAAAAAGTTACGAGTAAGGTTTGTTAGCTCCAGTTAGGTTTCTTTTTTTGTTCTTGGTCATGTGGCAATGATTGAAGTTTTTAGATATCTTCTCTAAACTTGCCTTGGGAGCTGGATACTCAAATTACTCAATTAGTTTAATCTATAATTAGTTTCAGTCTATAATCTTGAAGTGGCAAGAGTTGATGCACCATTTCTATGGTTTTCTTCCTCTCCGAATTCATTGAAATTTGTTGGAAATATTCCATGCCCTGATGTGTGAGAATGAAGTGTTCCACCAAGTTCATGGAACTGTCCCTTTATGTAAATATTATTTGTAGCTATTCACACTTGCTTTCCCTCTTCTGTTTCTTCATGGGAGAGGTAGTATGTGAACCTGGGAGATATCCAAGAAATAGCTGACATGCTGATTCTGGGCCCAGAGTTTGTATGAGGAAGAAGATGACTACTTGAGGCTAAAAGATTAATCTAGGATACTCAACAGGCTCTTTGCTTCCATAGAGAGGCCAGATGGACAGAGGTTATGAAGCAGAGTCTTGGAAGAAGTTGTAGGAGGCTCCACTTTACTTACACTTACCTGCAGTGCTGTCAGCAGTGTTCTGTAGCAAACCACGTGATAAAACTTGTGGAGTTTCTCAGGGTTGTGGGGGCAGCAGGCAGCAGTTTTCTCAGTAGCAGTATTAAGGAAAAGGCAAAAGTGCAGAGAGCTGCAAAAGAGATGCACAGAGTGAGCAAGGCTTCCCGAAAGCCATCCCCAAACATCTCTGGAAAGCAAGCGGGTGAAGCACACAAGCAATGAGGCCTGTAGGAGGTATTGGGAAAGGGGGCTATTAAATACATGAAGGGGAAAGATTTGATTTTTTTCTGTTACATTCCTGTTACATTTGTCCCATTGGAAAAATACAATAATATTTAAACAATTTCCCCCCCTCTTAAGTAAGGGCTTTTTTTCCTGATTCAAAGCAAAATCGGAGTGCTGATTTTTTGTTTTGGCACTGTCCATTCTGTGAAGTTAGGCATCAGCTGCTCATTAAAGAAGTTGCAGATTTTTTGTATATTGTGCACTATTGAAAAACTTGGTGACACTGAACTAATCTGTTTCTCTTGCTTTATTTTGCGCAACTGGAGGATATTCTTTCCAGAAAAACAGTTGCGAGGAACGGGAAGTTTTTAGGCTTTGTGAAGGTTTGTGTCATTTTGTATAACAGCTGTTTCCATGGTTATTTTGTCTTCACCCAGTAAGCATGCTTCATATGAAATTTGGCCTTGTTGGAGTTCAGATGTACTCTCAGAGACCACTGGGAATTTGTAGTGAAATAGTGTATCAGAGTTTCTGTATTTTGTAACTGGAGAAAACCTGTGGTACTCAACGAACTGCATAAAATTTAAACTCTAGAAGAAAACAGTAGAGTAACATTACAATCTCCAGAGGAAGGTGCTAGTGTTCTGTCAGTGATTTTAAGTTTCTTTAAAATGTACTATATTTGCAGCTTGGGATCCTACTTGTGTACTGACAACAACTTCTTTGTGGTGCCTACTCTGATCTTTGGAGTTCTATTTTTATATCCATTTCATTTTCCAGTTTGTTAATTCTGATGCTGTTTAAAAAGCACTACATAGTCTTAAAAACTGTTGTGGAACTATCAGTACATTTTAGACAAGAAAGATTTAGTGAAGGGGTGATCATTGCAAGCAGGAGTCCAAACTGAAACTAGTTCATGATGCTGGCACTGATTGAGGTCTTGGAACTAAAAGAACAAAACAAATCTCCCAAAATATTAAAATCAGTGAATACAGTGTTGGTAGCTGTTTCTTCAGAATCCGGTGTTCAGGCAGTAGATGCCCTTTATTACTTTGGTGGTAGGTATGCAGAGACTACTACTGTTGTTTATTTTTAAAGACAAGAGTGAGCACCAGGGAGAGGAGGAGGGGGGTAATACTTTTAAAAATTGTGTTACTTCTCAGTCACATAAAAGAGGGTCAGAATGTTAATTGGGAGCACCAGCAAGTTTCTAAATCTACCCTTCTCTTGGTGGCAAGTGTAGCCAGTGGCTTTATAATATGAATATATTTTGTTTTAGCACAAAATCCTTTGTGGTGGAATTGGATGTTGTGCATTGGTTTCCAGATGGATTTGGATTTTAACGGGAAGGCCGAAACTGGACACAGGACTCCCGGAGTGTCCAAATGGAGAGAAAGGTTCACTTTGCTGTGTCTGCTGGTGACACTTCTGCTGACAGAGAGTAGAATACTGTTGGCCACCTGTTGGCCTGCGAAGGCACACTTCTGACTCATGTTCACCTTACAGCGCATCTCAGGGTCCCTTTCTGCAGAGCTGCTTCCCAGAAGAGTGGGCCCCAGACTGTATTGTGGCCCAGGGTTAGTCCACCCCAGATGCAAACCTGTACTTGTTTTTGTTGAACTTGATGAGGTTCCTGTAAACCTGTTTCTCCAGCCTGCTGACACACCTCAGAACGCTCCAGTGTAACGAGCACTCACCCCACTTGAGGATTCTGTGCACACTTCTGCTGAGAGTTCACTGTGTCACATCACCCACATTGCTAAGGCATCATTGGTCCCATATTGGTCTTTGAAGGTTTCCTAGTTACTGGCTGCATGCTCAACTCTGTACCACTAGTCACATCTTCGCATCCAGCATTTTTTCACTTACCTTTTAACCTACTCATCCAGCCCATACCTCATCAATTTAGTGATAAGGAAGCTGTGGGATATTGTGCTAAAGGCAAAGTGCACGTCATCTAAGGCCCCGCCCTTGTCCTCAGTATCACTTGTCTCACCATAGAAAGCAGTTGCGTTGGTCAGACATGATTTGCACTTGGTAAATCTCTTGGTTGCTCACAGCCTTCTTAGGGACTGCGGTGATGCTGACTGGCATATATTTTTTCTTCCTCCCTGAGGTGGACCTTCTTTCTTGTTGATGTTCTTTTGCTGCCAATACAGTCTGAATAATCATTTATGTTGGCTTTCTGTTAAGCTTTGGGTTTTTTGATTCCATAATAGCAACTGCAGTGCTGCCTTTAGTCAAGATGACATTTCACATTGCAGGTGAGAAACTCACTGTGGTTTCCGTTTATGAACACTACATTATTCCCTACAGCTTTTCTCCTCTTTTTTAATAAATTAAAAAAAAACAACCTAAAACCTTTTTTTAGGGGTTGTAAAAAGGATAGGGATGTTTTAACCACAGCATTTTATTTACCAAAATAATACTACAAAGATAGATGGCATGACTGACTGTATTTAGAGACAACAGCCTTGATCACTAGGGACAATGTGAAAATCAGTTTTTAGTCTTGTGCAGTCTGTTAATGGAGGACTCCTTCTGGCAATTATGATAGATAATGTGAATTAGCTTCTTCCACTTGTATTCTTTCACATTTGTAACCTGACTTAATAAGGCAAGTAGAGTTAATCTTTATATTTAGTACAGTCTTTGATAAAAATATTCTGAAGTTATGTTTTTAGCTTAGTATTTTTAAAGCAACTTTTTCATCTAGATGAGGAATGTTGCTTATTTGGATCTGTTAGATTGAATGTACTATTCAAAGAGTAAAAAACCCTCAGTAAACCACTGTATTGCATCCAAAGTGGTTATCTTACATTTAGTGGGATAATGCTGAAAATTGTGCTGTAAGTAGCAAATAGCAACATAATATTACCAGTGGATTAAAGAACTAAATAAAACTCTTGGATGACTAATTTTATAGCCTGAGGAAGCCAGAGGACTAAAAGGTTGATCAGAAGTTAATGACTAAATCTTTCTACAGTAAACTTAAGTACTGGATTTTGTGCGTGTATATATAATATTTATGTATATGTGAAATATGTATAAACACATATAATAAATTTAACTCTCAGTAAAAAAAATTATGCATCTGGCAGATATATATTGAAATGTATGGTTTATCAGTCTGTTTAGAAGAAACTACTGATTTTAAGGAATTTGCTTGAAAACAATTATTTGCTTATTGCTGCTTTCGAGCAAGTCATCAAGTGGTAGAAACAAAAATCGTAGTATTTTTGTCAGTATAAAGTTTGAAGGTATCTGCTGTTTACATGTGATGTGTTGTTTAGGAAAAAGCAAAAAAATAAAGCTCAATAACTGCTGCTGCAGTGTGCAGTTCCAAAGTGTTCAAAATTTTATATAATTTATCTTATTTTGTATCTTCATGTCTTTGACACATGTGTGTTTGCAAAAACTCTGCACTTTCACTTCATTTCACTTTTTGTTGTAGTGGGGTTGTTGTTTGAAGTTAGCAAGATTTTCCAAAGCAGATACTGTATCATTGTGCATCTTTTTTATATTTATTCCTTTTTTAAGCTGACTCTATCAATTCAAGATTGCACAAACTGTTTTGCACACAACCACTGCTGTGAAACTGTGTGGTATGTCCACAGAAAAAAATAATGGATTTATTTTAAGTAATCATTGTTCATCAGACCGCTTATAACCAATCTTTTTCCATGTTGTCCTCCCTGTAAAGATCATATACAATAATGATTTGCCTTTCAAAAGAAGACTCTGTCCAAAATAATGTTTATATAAGTAATCTTTATGTAAATTTTTTAGTAATGATATAAATTGGGCAAGTGTAATGGAGATTTAAGTTCCAGGAATAGGCAGATGCCTGTTGCTTGGCAAAAGGGATGCTTAGTTGAACTTACCACTACTACGGAAGAACAGCTTAGAACTGAAGAGATTTCTTCTCTAACTTCCAAAAACACAGCTCTCTAGGTATGAAGAAACCTTTTTAAAAACATGTCCCATGCAGCTGTTTCTGTAGTATCTGTGAGCTCTGCTTGCATGTTTTTATTAGAAGCATAACGAGATGTTTCTGGACCACTAGATCTGGTTCTTGTGGAGAGAGACTCATTTAATGTGTACAGATAAATTTCCATGCCAGTAAATATTAGGAGCTAGAGTGGTAGAAATTGTTCTCGAAGCAAAGCTCATGATTCTTAAAGTTCATTCAGAGGAATCAGGTTTCTTTAGCAGTGAAAAAAGAAAAAAATGGTGAAAAGAACTTTTAGATAACTCCTTGCTCCAGGAAAGTAAAAAGCTTAAGATGCTGCTTGAGCAGTAGTCACAAATGAAATACACAATAACGGTTTCTTGACTTAGAGCATGTGACCTCATTATTTTTAGCTATATAGGAGAACAGGCCTTTTTTTTTCACCTGCTAAGGATTCTGGGGGCTTCCCCCTCTCTCCCCTTTGCCACTCTTTTGCACCAGAAAAACTTGAAATAGATGTGATCTGTTTATCCAGAGGCTGAATGTAGAACAGTCTAGATTATCTCATTGGCTTGAATTCAAGATAGATTTAGAGGGATTACTTTATTCTCTCACTTCAGATCACCTTAGGCAATCCTGTGAAGCCTGGCCCTGTTTCAATCACCTAAGGTGATCCAAAATGCTTTTATCTTTTTGTCTTGCTTTCTGTCCAAATAAATAAATTAGCTTGGATACAAGTCAGTATGGATTGTTACAAGGGAAAAAGATCGCTTCCTTGGAATTTGTATTAAAGATGAGTTTGATTATGTCACTTTTATATTCAAAAAAGTAGCAGAAGGTGGGGCTTGCATCTGTTATTTCCCATTGCTATCCAAGATGCTCAAGAGCCTCTTTTAAATTTGACCAAAATTCCATATCCTTTAACTAGGACATGATTCAGAGTAGATTTTAATGCAAGCATGTTATCAGAAAGTGTGCATCTGTGAAGGTGGCCTCTTCATTTTTCATAGCAAGATAAGTACTTGGGCCATTCAAGAAAAGATTACCTGAGATGAAACTTTCTGTCCCCTGCTGGTAGTTCTGCTGTATAATAAAGTAGCTGTTAGCACTGGAAATAAAGGTTAGTAAAATGAAGGTCAGTTTAAAATTAAATATTTCGCTTCTTAATTTCATGTAATGATCAGCATTGATGGCAAAGCGGGTGTGAGAGAGGAAGAAAAAATAATCTTGACTCTTGACTCCAGGCTGAATTTTACTCTGTTCACTTGAGAGGAGAGTTTGACATTGAAAATATTTACCATTTCTTATAGAATTGTAAATGTTAATCACAAAATTGGCCTTTTTCTTGCAAAAAACTCAGTTGTATCAAAATACAGAACTTTTTAACTCTAATTATGTTAAAAATTTTATAGTAATATTCTGATTATTGGAAACAGTCAAGTTTTAGTAATGGAATTTGTTGCTCTCTGGATAAATACTAAAATTGAAGTAATGTGCACAATAATTTTTAATCTTTCTAGTTAACGCACTATAATGTTACATATTTTAAGAAAATGTTAGCATGTATTTTCGTTTAAATGCTTGCACTTCTGAAAATGAGTTTCAGTAATAGTCAAAACCACAGTAATAGTGAATACAGATGAAAAATTGTTGCTTATCCATTAGAGCCTAATCCGTTACTCCGCCTTGTATAGCTGTAGGGGAGAGTAGGGGAAAATGATCCCAAAAGCTTTACTGTTTCATGCTGTGTGAGGAACAGCAGGAAAACCCAAACTCAGTACAGTTAGACATGATTGTGTTTGAATTAATCCAACTGTTAGGTAATTAAGCCATTTGACATACAAAGTGTGCCTTGAAGAGGTGAGTTTGAGAGGAGACAGATGGACTCTTGCTTGCAACAGAGAGTTTGCAGCCTCTGTAACCAGGAGGGATCAGCAGGAACACTACACTTACCTAGAAGAAACTTCATTGGCCAAACTTCTTAACGCTTAACATTAATTAACATTACCTTTTTTATTAATTTAAAATATTATTAGTGTATATTTATATGCTTTAGTATTTTCAGCTTTCTTTGGGGAAAAAACCCCAATCTAAACGTAGAACGATAAAAGCAAAATAGACTATGTAAAGTCCTTTAAAAAAAATCCCAAGAGTTTCCTTGGAAGTACTGCAGTAAATTATTGTGTAAATTCACCACAATTATTTTTCCACAATGTGAAGTAGGAGTGGAGCTTAGGGTGTTGTTTTCCTTTGCCTTTTTGGGCTAAGGAAGGAAAAGGGCAATAGGATAAGAAGAAAGAGGTTAAAAAGAGACCTTTAGTGTTGTTAGGAAATCATCATATGCAGAACTCAAAACTCTGTTGACGTGTCTTTTGGGTGATTGCTTTAACTTTGGCAGCTAGGAGAATGTAACTAGAAAGTTGTTAATGGTTTATTTCACAATTGTTAAATATTTCTTTGAGTAGTGTAACATAACAATTTCACTGCACTGAAATTGGCACTCCGGTTGGTGCAGCTTTCCAATTTTACTTGTCATGCTAGTGAAGAGACAGTAATTTGAAACCTAAAATAATGTTTTTAATCACTTGACAAAAGTGACACACACCTTAATTATAGAAAGGTTTATATATGAACATGTTCCATTTGCACTCAAAATGGAAGTCAAATTAAAAGGCAGATGTGTGGAATTAACAAAATTAAACTTGACATTTACTGTAAATGCAATCCCTGACAATTTTTTTAATGTGAGCCCAGAGGAGACATTAAAAAACCAAAACCCTAGTAATTTAAACTACCCAAATGGCAAAAAGTAGTTTGATTATCACTGTCTGGTAGGAACAGATCACCTACTGTAACTTTTTAATGGACAAATGTAATTTGATAAACAGAGTAAAAGAATTGTGAGCAAAGAAATGTGTTTTTGTTTTTAAATGTTGCTGTTCTTTCAAAGTTCAGATTATTCTGTTGCAACCATTAAATCTGAAAAAAATCACAAATTATAAACTTCCAAAGTGGTATCGGTCTTTTGGATGTTACTGTAAGACTTAAATCATATTCTGCTGCAGCTTTAAGATTGACAAGCAGATGATTCCAGAGCCTGGCCTTCCTATATGAGTGTTCATTTCCTCTCGAACTGTGTCTCCAAACTTGAAACCACAATTACGGTGAATGTGTGTGGGAATTGTGAAGAGAGACAAGTGCCTGGAATGGGAGCTTCTTGCTAAAGTAGGAGGATGGTGGCCCCCAGAGCCTCATGATTGGAAACACTTGTCCACCGTTCAGTGGCAGAAAGGGACTAGGAAGAACCTGTCACCTCGACTTGCGGAGTAACACTTGTTTTGCCCTGAACCAGACACATGTGTTACCTTACTGCCAGTTGCAAGCTAAAATTGACAGCACTAGTTTAAACCCAAACAACAAACCTACATTACTTTGGTGAATCATTTTTAGAGAAAGATATGTCAAGACTGAACATCTTGCTTAAAAATGGATGTGAGGCATGTGTCTAAAAGGTTGTCAGATGGATTAAGCAAATAAAAAACCTATTGAAGTTACTTTTTAGTAAGACATAATTGTGTTTGTTTCTGGAATAAATAATTGCTGTGGATTGTGGATTTCTAGAAACTTCTTTGCGAATGGTCGTGTTAAGTCACGTAGTCAGTCTTAGCTCAGCAGTATTAGCCATAATGGTGTGCGGCTTAGACCATCAAAATGTTCCTTGATTAGGAAGCAGAAACCAAAGAAAGAAAAAGCAAATACACACAAGAAAGCAAATTCTTTATGTACTACTTTTAGTACTTGGCTATATACTGTGGAAAAACCATTCCGTGTGAAAAATGGACAAAACCTAGTCAGAAAAACAACCAAACAGGTGTCATTGAGGGATAGTTTTGTTATCTGTAAAAGCTGAATCAAGCACATGTGGATATTCACCTTTGTGTGTCTTCTGTCACCTGATGAGCCTCTGCAGTGTACTGTTGGAGCTTACAGACACCCCTGTACTTAAACTGCAGTTTATTTTGCTGAAGGAACTCCCAGCTGTGGAAGGAAAAATTACTATGTGTGACCACAATGCTACATTAAACCATTATATATGTATGATCTTAGTAATATACTGCAGAAGTCCTTGTAAAATCTTAGAGTTGAAAGCTAAGAAGTGATGGTGGTGAGACAAATATAAGAGTATCTGTAGTGGTGATAAGTGAAAGTGGTTAAAACTGATGAAGTGGAACAGATGCTGACATGGAATAAACATCCTTTATCCGTGTGTATGCACACAGTATATACCCGACCATGCCTACCACAGGACTGAGGCCCGTGTTCCTCTTTAGCCTTTAGGTAACTGTCCCTAATTCCTTGAAAGTCAGTGAACAGCACTATGCCAGTTCAGCTTGGAAGTTTGCCCAGCCGATGTAGGGCATGTCAGCTTCTTTTAAAGGGTCTGGATAGCTGTGAGTTAAACACCAGCAATTACACCATTTCTTTAGAAGACTGCTTTGTTTCTTCTGTTAAGATTGATAAGCATTCACCCTGCAGTTAAGTTTAGTAAGACTAGACAGAGCTTCAGTAAATCCGTGAATCTTCTAAAAAATTAACATTATGAATAAAATTTGGAAATAAGCTGTAAGTGGGGTGTGAATTTAAATACCTGAACTATTTTCATACTGACCAGCTGCATCCTATTTGTGTATGTTTGGACATTCTATTCAAAAATAGTTAGTTTTGATGTATAAAGAACTTTAAAGTAAGTTTTCATTTTTTTTCCTAGGAGTTATATTGCTGAAGTCCCTTCAAGAAGTATGGAGTTAGGGGAAGTTTTGTTTACAGTCAGCAGGAAGGGTACCATCCTGATGATTTAATCGCTCTGAATGTCTCGAAATCCCTAAGACTGTAAACCACCCATTTAGGATATACAAGAATTGGGCCACTATCTGTTGTAGTTCCTGCAGTGTACCAAGTTGTACAAATTTTAAGAAATCCTATTAAAATACCAAATGAGATTTGAATCTCTGTACCCATATGCTAAATTGCAAAACTAGAGCATAGGACAAAAGGTCACTGTTTTATTTATTAGAGTTATAGAGCTTTCTTTGTTAATTATGCATTCATCCAGCTCTGAATATACATCCATCTAGTTTAATTAAGTCATTTAGAGAGCTTATCCCATATTTAGAACTTAAACTTTTTTGAATGATGTGATTAAGCATAATGGGTTTTTGACATAAAAAGACCATCATTAAATGCTATCTTCTGTGTGCATATCTTCCTTATCATGCTTGTAGTGCTCTGCAGAAGTTTTAAAATGTGTTTCTGAGGGTATGAATATGCAGAATCTTCTTTTTGTATTGAAATGTAGATGTGCAATGGGATCTCATGTTTTAATCAATTTTTGCATTTGCCAGGTTTTTTGGTTTAGTTTTTTTTTTGACTGGTGTGTCTCTTCTTTCTATCTCCCAAAGAGTTTATCATAGAATCCTGGAGTGGTTTGGGTTGGAAGGGACCTTAAAGATCATCTAGTTCCAACCCCTCTGCCGTGGGCAGGGACACTTTCTGCTAGACCAGGTTGCTCAAAGCCCCAGCCAGCCTGGCCTTGGACACTGCCAGGGTTGGGGCATCCACAAATATTCTGGACAACTTGTTCCAGTGCCTCTCCACCCTCTCACCTAATATCTAATCTAAATTTAGTCTCAGTTTGAAGCCATTCCCCCTTGTTCTGTCACTACATGCCCTTGTAAATAGTTTCTCTCTATCTTTCTTGTAGGCTCTCTTTATGTACTGGAAGGCCACAATTATCTACTGCATTTACTTACTATGAGTCAACAAAACAACAAAATCTTCTACTCAATTGTGATTGAGATTTTTTTTTGATTATAATGCCAATTCAGCATTTAAGTTTTGTGGATTTTGTGGTTTATATTTTCTGTTAAAGCATTTCTTCAGCTTAAAGAGAATTGAATAACTTGCAATGCATTTTTTTAAATTGGGACACTTTAATTACACTCCTCTACATACTAGTATGTTTTCATTTTTCACAGACTCAAACACTAAGAACAAAGCCAGCTTGTATCTCTTGCTAAGAAAGTTCAACTAGGAAGAAAATAGAATTTCATCTCAATGTTCCATTAAACTTTTAACTAGGAAGAATAAAGTAATGCTGATTACTACAGTTTAGATTGGTGAAACAGTCTCTTCAGAGCTGTGATTTTGCTTTTTGGTCTTGCTCTCAGAAAATAATCAAAGATGCTTTATATAGGAGTCTTAATTTATATTATTTTTCATTGTCTGTAGGATTTTTAAAACTTTTTTAAAAAATGTTTATTTTTTTTAATCCTATACCTAAGATGAAAAGATGAAATCTAAATAGTCTCTTGAGAGAAATGATCAGTAACTCCTTCGTATTAAAAGCTAAAAAAGGGCTCTCTGCAAATCTGGTGTTCAATCTCTGTTTATTTTCTAAATGTCAAACTGCAAGACGAGTTTATTTAAATACTTTCTTAGTGTTACTTGTTGACACAGTTGTCTGAGTTCCCATCAGGGTGTCATTTGATCACTGTTAGGAAAGGCGTAAATTAGACAACAACAACAACCGAAAAAAAATTAAAAAAATTTGAGAACCTTAGAGCTGGAACAGTTTTAGTGGCCTATAAATACTTTTTATTGTTGTGTTTCACACTCTTGGGACTTGGCTGAAACATGCTTTCCATATTGAACTAGAGACTAGATTGAAATACATTTATATAAGCTTTGTTGACTGCATTGCAGTGTTGTGATGGTCTAAAAACTATTGTAGCTCAGATCAGTGAGGTTTTCCCTGCCTTGCTTTTTTAGATTACCATACATGTACGTATAGGTGTGTACAGACACACACCTGTCGGTATATATAGATCAAGTATGTGTGCGTATACATGTGTGTATATAAATGCACTTACACTATAACCTGTATTGGCACAGTAACTGGAATCTTGCTGCTTCCTTCGTACTTCTGGTGGCTGCTAGTGCAGGTGGAGTTTTGCCTGCTACATTTATGCCAGACATCAACTCCAAAATCCCTCCAGCCCCACGTGTGCTCTTGTGGCTGACTTTAACTTCATCGTGGGCTTTTCAAAAACCCTCGCCTCCCTGTCACTGCCCAAATATCAGTTCCTGAAGTTTCCCTCCCTTTTATTTATGGGGAAGAGTAAAAGTATACTTGTGCCAATTATTTCGTGCACCTGTTGACCCGCCTGTGGCTTGACTGGAGAGAGGGACACCTTTTTAGACTTGCACCTGCTTTGATCTAGGGAAGAAACAGCATTGCTTGGTTGTAGAAAATAACATGCTTAGATGTGTAAAACAAGGCTGTATTCTGTCTCTTCCTGTTCTATCACAAAGCCTGCTTTTTCTGAGGAGCTGGTGGACAACTTTTCACAGGGCAGGGAGGAGGGGAGAGGTGGGGAGAAAGGGATCTCAAGAAACAAAAGTCCACAAAAAGAGAATAGAAAAGAAAAAAGTGGCACCTTAAAGGATGACAGTTGCATCTGAAGTGAGAGATGAGGAACAGATTTGAAAGAAAATGCTCTAATGTTGGCTAAACTGGCTACTGGCCCACAATATAATGGGGGACATATTTGATAGCAATATACTCCTAAAAACAAAGGTAATTTTTATTTCATCAGGCAGAACTTATATCTGGTTAAAATATATCAAACATTATAGAAACTACAAGTATTGCTCTGGAGACTTAAAGTTGTATGAATATAATATTAATTATTCCTTTTCTGTGTGTTCTTATTTACAGACCAGTCTTTCCATATGGGGATGGGGAAGTCTTGGCCTTGTGCTTTTTCTAGTAACTTTTGGACCCTTTGCTATATTTTACTTTGCATTTTATATCCTCTGCTTTGTGGGTGGGTAAGTATACTGCTTAGTGTTTTGTTTCGTTTGCTGTGAAATTAAAATTTTAATGTGTGTCTTAGCGAAGAGCTTGCTCTGAAAATCTGAAGTGGCTTTATATAATTAATATTTCCACATTTGAACACGTCTTTATGAGCAAAATGTTTATAATTGAAATCTCAATTTAGCTGTTTTTAGTGGATGATAGAGGACAAATGCTCACATAAAAACAGTGGTAATTTCAGTTCATACTTTTTATTACTGTGTCATTTCTTTTCCCAGGTACTTCTAAGTACTTATATTTCCTTTTCTGTCACAATCTCATTTTCCTACCTAAGGTGCTTGATTCATGTGAGTGGATGTTGTCCTGGGTGTGTGGAAATAATGCTACACTTTGAACAAGTAGATCAGTTCAGCAGCTGTAGACTTTTCATGTGTTACCTGTATAGGCAGGAAGGGAGCAAACAGGTGAAGTTTAGCGCCATTATTACATTGTATATTGTGATGTTTGCCTTGTAACAATTAAAACATTTTTAATGGCAAATTAGAATGTCTTAGTGGGATATTATTTTTACCTTCTTACTTGATACCATACAGAATGTATGTATATTCCTGTATATCTCATCAAAAATGTGATAGAGTTTAAGTAGCCAGAATTAGAGCTGCTACGCTTGGGTTTCAACTGTATTAAGCTTGGTATTTCATCTCTGAGAAATCAGAATAGTCAGTCTGCTAGAAAAGGGATTTAGTTAAGTAAAACTAACTTGAAATAAATGATTTTGTCTTGTTAAATCTTGATACGAGTATTGTTGGCATATTTTGCTATCTGTTTGTCCAGGGCAAAAGTCAGAGTTCATCCAAAGGGCAAGAGTGCATCTGCTTGCTGTTTTGTCTTACCCCTTCCTTAGTACTTGCAGTATGGAAAATAACGTGAAATATAATAATTTCTTAAGAGGTTATCCTTCATTCTTGCAAAGTTTCAGTTGTTTGGATTTTCAAAGCTAACAGTCAAAGCAGTCTCTCATAGAGCATGTCTGAAGTCAGCTACAATTTGGCACCATTAAACTGCATGTGGTGCCTGAGTTCATTCATTTTCAAGTCAGCTCTCTTATCTCTTTCCTGTGGTTATTCTGCTGCTTTGGTTCATTTTTGTAGCTAGTCAGTAAACATTGATCTTAGTAAGGATAAATTCATCTAGTGGTAGTGTATCTGTTAAAGCAGAGTGTTTACTTATGTATATAGATGTGAGGTCTCAGCCCTTGCAGTAGGATGTCATCACTTCGTTACTTTAACATATACATCTTGGCTAAGGCTGTGATCTGGCCCTTTTTTACGTTGTTAATCTTTTTCAGAGTGACACACTTACTTTAACATCCAACACACAGAACCTGGAGTGCTAACTAGGCCAAATGGTTTATATCTAAATTATTCTTGCCTGCTTTTTTTTTTTCTTAATTAATTCCCTTGAAGTTTCAGAAAATGCTTGGTCATGCTTCTGTTAGAAACAAACAGAAATTGTTATGAAGTAACTTTTCACTTATGATTAGCAATTATATGTCATAACATCATATATATAAATTTAGAAAACAAAAATTTAGTTTTGGTTCATAATTATAGTAGAAATTTAGTTTTAGTTCATGATTATAGTAGCATCCGTCATATTTACTGTACCCTTCTCTGGAGCAAAATAGCAATTTTGGACATGGATTTTTATGGTTGGATTTTTATGGTTGAATTTTTTGTTGAAACTTGGAGTTCTTGTCCAATTTGTCACACAATTTTCAAGATTTTTATATTTCGTTCAAAAAAGAAGTGGCCTGTATGAAAGGTTTCTGACTTCGACTAGCCGGAAGTCCAGCTTCTGTCCCATTTTGCAGTTTTAGCAAAAGAAAATAATAAATCACAGCTGGTTGCATTCTTAGTATTGACCTAAGTATTTACATTATACACCAGTGAGCTCTGCAGGAAGACAATGGTGATGCCATATCTGTGTCAATATAATCAATCTGTTCATACTGTTTAACTCGTATAATGTGTAATTATTTCTTTTTAATTTGCTCTCAACTCTGTGTTTGCACAGATGTCTTGTAGTAAATCTACTATTGTTTTTGGTGGACATGGAAGAATACTGAAACCATTTGTATATATGAATAAAAGTTAAAAATCACAATTTCTCTTTATTTCATTTTGTTTTGTGTCAAGACTGATTTATAAAATGTTAGCCTTTTTCTGTTCAGGATCTGGTAACTCATTCACTTAGGGAACTGGGCTCAAAAGCAGGAGACTAAAGAAAGATATTTTTTACTTAATCTGTGTAGAGTATTACAGGGTGTTATTCTTCTTTTTCCCTCTTCTTCAGGTACTGGTGTAAACCCCTTTACCTGAGTGCTGAGACTGTGTGTTACCATCTGCCTTTTCTACTAAGACTGTTTCTTATCTTATTCTCTTTCCTTCCCTCTTTCAGTCCTAAGGAAGTAAGAAAAAAATGATGTGAATTGCGGTTTTGCCAAATACAAAAATTGAAATTTCTTGGATCCTAAATTGCTTTGCCATTTAAAAGAATTTGCTCTGTCATCAAACCCCGTAATTACTGATACTCAGTCACATCCATATGTATGTGACTGTCTGGCTCCATTAATGATTGTAACTGCTGACCAAATCAGGAATGGTTCTGTAGCTGCTTTTTGACTTTCACAAAGCATTCAGCTGAGACTGTTACTTTCCAGACTCGAGGGGAAATTATAAGTCTGTGGTCTTCATTTTTCTCTTTTACCTTTGTTCTGTTGTTAATCTGCCCTTGAAAAAAAGCTGGCCATCCAGTAATCTTTGGAAGAATTTGAAAAAAATTAAGCAAAATACAATCTTTTCCTTTTTCTGCTCTGTTCCTTTAGAGAAGACTAATATGATTTCTCATTCATATATTGAGAATCGTCTTAATGAATTAAATAAGCATTTACACCAGAAGATTCAGGTTAGCTAACAGATGCCCTGAATGGTCAGACTGCGTATCCTTCTCTAATGCTCACAAGATTTTACATTAGAGAATAAAATGCATTAGTTTCTGCCAGAGAAGTTCTTAGCATTTCTAGCATAAAACTGAAAATACTTAAAGGCATCTAAGAAGATGAACATATTTTTAAACCATACTGGTAGTATTAGTATTTTTGAATGAGTCATTAACTTTAGAAGTATGAAAATATTTGAGAGAAAACAGAGATATAATCTATAGGTAGTTATTTCCAAGGCTTCAGTCCTTTTACATAAAAGAAGAGAAGCAGCTTGCTGGTCGATGTTTGAAGTTAAAGTTGATTTTAGGCCAAATTTGAGTATACTGTTTTCTTAAAAGACAACTGAGGTTTATAACAGAAAAGTCATAGATGATCAAAAGAAAATCCAAACTTTAATAATTAAAAACAAACAAAAACGTTAGTGAAACTAATACTGGGATTTTTCTAAGCAAGTTCTGTGAGCTCTGATTGGTGTTATGATTTTAAAGGTATAGGGAGCAGAAGGGCAATTAAACCTGCTTTTGTTTCTTGCTGTCATATGGCAGGTAAAGATGGCTGTAAAGGAAATAGAGTATACAGTGAACTCCTCTTATGCGTTGTCAAGCCTTTTTTTTTTTTTCCCCCTCTTTCGTGGAGTTAACCTCCCGGCTTCTGAATTACTGGGCCTCTAGGGGACTTGAAAAGAAAACTTTAATTTTGGGAATTAAAACCTTTAAATGGCGTATTTTAGCATGGATAAGATTTTTTCTCTAATCTCATAAGTGAGGGAGAGTATCACATGTCAACAGCTATCTATATTAAAAGAATGTATTACTTCAGCACATTTCAAGCCTGGAATAGCTTTGTGAGTTCCTGTGGTCACAAATGCTGGTCAACTGGCCTTTAAATTGAATGCTTTGAAATTTGTGTAAAAAGCTGTGTGTGTTTAGCCATCCCAAGGCTAATCTATTTTCTTTTCTTCTTTGCTTGATATTTCAAAGGCTACATGCTCTGCTTATGCTATAATTGGGACAGACACTAGGTTTTCATCTATTTCTCAGTAAAACCAGCCTGATGTTCATGTGGTTTTGTGCCGTAGTGTCATAAGCTGTAAATAAATTCTTGCTGTTGTAGCAAGGATGAGCACAATGTCTAAACATATGCAGTGGTTAGTTATGCTTGCTGCATCAGTTTATTCCTGGACTGTGATTTTGTGGCTTATGCTACAACGAAGTAGCCTACAGAGCTTATTTCTTCGTAGTGTTGAAGTAGGAGAAACTTGATATAAATACAACCAGAGCAACTTCTGTGTTTACCACTCTTCCCATGTGCTAATATTTGGGAGCACAGGCAGTGTGCCATCACAGCAGGCAGACTGTAGCATAGACAATGCTGTATAGATCTGCTGTGTGGTAAGAATACATCAAGAGAGATAATACAAGGCTGGGAAACTTTATACTTAGGGTCGTGTCAGTTATTTTGAGCAGCACATTACGGTGTGAAAAAGCACGAGAGTAAACAGTGAGGACTGTCATATATTGTCATTTTATAACTTGCTGTTAAATATTTCCTAGAGGTGAGAAATGTGACTGTTGTTGCACCTGGTCTTTCTTTTTCCATTTTAGGGGTTTTGTGGTTACTCTTTTATTTGGAAAAAGCAATTCAGAAAAATACCTTGAGCAGTGTGAACATTCATTTCTCCCTTGCACATCAGTTGGGATCCCTAAGGTAAGGAAAGTTTTCTGGTTTTAACTTCTAGATCAGATTTTGTAACTTGGTTAGAAATAATCAGTTTTAATCTAAGAATTGTGCCCATTTCTCAAGGTAAAATAGCCTGCTTTTATCTTTTGAGTCAGCCGCAATGTGTAAGTGAAATGCAATATTTTTCCTTTATGAAATACAAGTTTTTTAATAGGTTATGAAAAGTTTGTTTAAAGTATTTTTTCTTCATTATGAGAAATGAGTGTGATATGACTGGCTGATACCATCTGTGAGGAAATTACTAAACCATTCCTTTCTAGGCTACTTGTGTGTGTTGGTTTGTTCTGGGGGATACCTTTCATACTTTTTTGTGCAAGATTGTCATGATTATTTAGGTGTCTTCCGTCACTGGATCTGTATTCTCTCCACTTTTGGTTGTGGTCTAAGTTAGACCTGCCTAATTAAAGAAGTCAAACTGTTACAAAGTTTAGATTTGCCATACTTCGAGGATGTAGAGGTTATCTTTGCCTCTCTTCAAGACCTAGCAAAAATTCTGGAAAGGCATAAATGAATACAGAGCAGCAGTGGAATCCACTTTTCAGCTCTTTTCTTTTCTGAATTCCTAACAGACACATCATTTTGGTTGATGGACTTAAGTTCAGGGTTCCTAACTGGATAAATCTGCATCTGTTTAGTACAGAAAACGTTAATAGCCAAGAGGTAGAATTTCTGGGAATTCCCGGTTTATGAACCAGTGCATCTTGTTAGCTCAGTTTATGTATATCTTGGCCTAATCCATTTGCACACATCAGAATAGAGAAAACCCAAAGATTGCTAATTATGTTAAATTTAATCTCACAGCTATTCTGACTGAAGCATCCTGTTCTTACTTATCTATTAGTCACTACACTTCCTATTGTCTATCAAAGGGGGTGAGTGTCTGCATTATCAGTAACACTTAAAAATTTACCTTGTGATTCAGCAGTATGTTTTCTAATCACAGAACTTTTTCTGTGACTGGTTCATAGCTCGTTTGGTAAGTGGCCTTTTCACTTAAGTCTTTGAATCTTTAAAAATAAATCTGAAAGTGTATCCTAAACTGTAAAATAAGGTCACTGCTGCAGATGAAAAATACAAAGGTTAAGGCTGAAAAAGGAAAAGTCAGCAGTCAGCTAATGTTTCTGTTCTGTTCATGAAACCTCATTTTAGATGGCTAAGATTCTTGGTGCTATATAGACTTTAGTGCTTCTGTTATATAGATTGTGGAGTGTTACTTGTGTCCTGTGTTTAGAGAGCAGATTTAGAGTTTTTCTGTCTTTTAAATTTCCTCTACATGCTGAAACTTTTTTTAATGTTAATGTTACATTTTTTGGGTTCAGTACGTATATATGCTCTGGTTGCTTTATAAAAGAATAAAATCTTGTGGAGTTTTTTGTGTAATCTTTGCAAATTCAGTACTTTGACTTCTAATTTGAGTATGGACTATTGACACAGCACTTTCCTCAACTGATCTGTCTTCACTAATCTCTGGGTTTAAGTTTTGTAATATGAAGGTATTTATTTTTAGCTGACTTATGAAATGCTGTTTGAAGCTGTTCACCGAATAAAATCTGTTTGTCTTCTACAATAGTGTTTTGCATTTCTCTGTTGCCACTGCATTAAGGTAGCGTTAACAAGTGCAGTTGAGCTTTTCAGTAGTAGTGCAAGTAGAGATGAGTCCCAACCAAAACCAAATGTGTTGTTTGCTTGTGATTCCTATTTGCTATTTCTGTATTAAATTTCTGCTGACTTGTATGGAAAGTAATATTTTTAACTCAAAATTTTTTCATGTTTAAAACCATTGTGGCCCTAAGTGGTCTTGAATAATGAATATTCTTTCTAGTGGCTAGATTATACTTCTTTCTAGTGTATGGATTATACTTCTTCCATGAACCAAGTACAAACTGAATTCACCTTAACATGAAATTATTTTGTGTTAGTCTGAGGAGTAATCTGGTGATATTGGTCCTTTGTGAGATGCTCTTTTCGTCAGAGTTTTATTGATAGTTTTGGGGTATTTTTCATACTTAGAGATTTTCTTTGGGCTAAGATAAGTGTTCAAATGCTTGATTTTACAGAAATCAATTGTAATACAGAGCATCAAAGTTGTGGCTGGATGTAATGTGTAGAATGTGCCATACGTTATAACACCAGATTTGGTGCTGATACGTTTCCTTGATTGCTGCAGATTATACTTATTAGCAAATATATAATGAATACCTCACATTAAGGGAAATGTTTAATGTATATTTGATAGAAGATTGTATACCTTTCCACTATTTTTTTTGTTTACATACACACAGGGAGGCTTAAAAATTAGGCTTAGACTTGCATTTCTTTTTGCAAGTCAGATAAAACTTTTGTGTCAGAAACCTACTGGATGATGCAATAATGTACTGGTTTTGCAAGATACACAGTTGTCTGCAGGCTTGTATTAAAACAATGTTGAATGAAAGGTTAAGCTGTTAACTTGAATGCTACTTTCAACTGAACTTATAGATTCACTCCAACAGAAGTGTGAAATGTTTGGTTATTGTAGTTGATGTCTCTAAGCTTCACCCAAAAGACGAGGAGTTTCTGTAGGCTGGGTACAATATTGCCGAAGAACAGTGAGATAACAGTGATAACAACTTACAAGCTGTAGTTGCATGTTGGATCCCTGCATAGTCTCTGAGTCTCTTTAAGTCAGTGGGTCATGGCCTATGTCACGGATTTGATGCAGATCTGTAAATACCCGGTGTCTTGGCCACTCACGAAACCCTGTGGCCACAATTGAGGAAATAGTAGCACAGTCCAAACGAGGCACAATTCATATTTGACAGTTACCTAACAGTTTCAAAAGAGGACTTCAAAAATACCCACTAATGCAGTGAAGCAGAAGTCTAAAGTTACTCAGTCAGTGCAGTTAGATGCTTGTGGAGCCTGGATTTGTTTGTGCTGCATCTCACTTTGTGGAGTCTGTGTCTTGCATTCCTCCCAAGTGCTTCCTACCTGCTTAAAATGAAGCAAGGAGGAGTCAAATGTAACAATAACAAGTGATACCCATTTTTCCTAACTAATAATTTATTACTGGTAGAGTGCATCAGACTAATTGTGAGTGAAGTGACAGTCAAGTGGGGCAGTTGTCATGTGAGTTGGATCCTTCCTTGAAGTCTGTCTTCTGTGTCAGTGTCTGGAAGGCAGACATAAAACCAACAATGCTTTCCAAGTGAGACTACAGTCAGCTGTTGTACCTATAGTGGAATAAAAGCACATACTCTAAATTTTAGAGGTCTTCAGACATATCAAAAATGAATTAAATTATACTGAAGGCACATGAAGATTTCATTGGAGAAAAAGAATATGAAAAAATGGTCTAACCTTGTAGTTGTCTCTGCTTTGAGCAGAGGGTTGGACAAGATGAAATCCTGAAATCCAGGTCAAAACCCAGATCCTATGAGCATATGAACATTCAAATTTTTACCAAGTAATTCTGCATATTCTCTGTGTCCCTCTCTCTTGTTGCTGCTGCTTTTTTTTGTTGCTGTATATTCCTCTGTGTTTTCCAAATGTGGTTTTATGCATGCAGTCCTTCAGAAGTCTTTTGACAGTTTTGTCTGGTCGTTTGTACTATGCTGTGGTTAGTACAAATATTTAGTTATTCAGTTCTGTATCATTTTGGCTGTTTTGACATGATCAGTATGAAAATTCTTTGCAAATTCATTAGTATATAGATGGAATATACTAATTGTTTGAATGTGACCCAGTCTTATTTGTATTAAAGTAGCCTTGAAGGTTTCCTTGTCTTGAAAGTTAAAAAATGTACAGAATTTTGCAACAAAATATTTCTTTGTTGTGACACAGAGTTGGTTAAGTAGGAGGATGATTTTTTTCCTGGCCTCAGGTATTTCACTGATGTTCACTGTTAACTGATTTGAATGAGAGAGATTTAGGGCAGGTCACATAGAATAAAACCCTGGATATATGGTTTATAATTCCTTCGTTATGGTTTTTGGCAGTTTTTCTTTGTTTCCAATATAGTCATAGCTTTCTCTCTAGATCAAAGAAATTACTGGTTTATTTGAACAATAGTGTAGGTTATTGGGTTGTTACTTCTCTGAAAATAGAGGAGTTTATTGCCTATTTCATTGAAATTTTGTAGAAAGGCACTGCATTAGTCCACTTCAGAGAAGCACTGATAAAGTGAGTTCTTTTTCAGTGTGTCACTTGCCAAAAGTCAGCTCTGATGAGGTCATTCTTGGAGTTAACTGCTCTGAGTTGCAAATCCTTCTATAAAGTAATTTCTTTCCCTCCTCATTAATTACTTTCCAGAGGCTCATCTGTTGAGTAGCAATGGTACAAAAAAGTAGTTTCTCTTCTGGCATATGGAGTAAACTGAGGTGCATAAAGAAACTAAAAGCCCAGCTGAAGATTACCTGCCTGAAATTGCACAGTCGAGTTCACAAACAAGTGGGGAACTAGAGTCTTGCACAAAAACTATGTTGTGCTGTTGTTGTGTCTCCCCCTTCCCTCCTTTTCTAACTATTTGAGTTTTATTTCCTTCTGATCTAGTAATTTAGCAAACACTTGATCCTTTGTAATAAGCAAGAAGTAGGTTTTCAGGAGTTCCTCATCATTCCGTACTATATAGTGAAAAATATAGGAACTATTGTTGCCCAGGGAGGTGGTGGATGCCCCATCTCTGGAAACATTCCAGGTCAGGTTGAACAGGACTCTGAGCAACGTGATGTAGTTGAAGATGTCCCTGCTCATTGCGGGAACGTTCAACTAGACCTTCCAACCCAAATAATTCTGTGATTCTGTGATTATACTTCTCTATAAATTATAATAATATGGAAAATATATAAGGTCATTACTGGAAGTACATATATATCATGAACAGTAGAGCTGTTTTTTAATTAGAGCTAAATCCTGCAAAGTTACATTTCTCAATCTCTTTCAAGTGCATAGAAGAAATGAAACGTGAAGCCAGGCCTATTAAAATTGACAGAAGACTGACAGGTGCGAACATAATTGATGAGCCTTTGCAACAGGTAAGTTCTAACCACGACTATTTAACCTACTTTTATTTTCTTTGCAAGTATTGACTATGTAATACAGAAGTAGTTGAGTGACAAATAGAATTTCAAAATTTTATTATATTTGAGAGTGATAAATGAAAAGAACATGGGAGATGGGCCAGGATATTGGGCAGTATTTGACTATGTTTTCAGTATATTGTATTTTCTCAGTGTAGTGGTGATAAAAACGGTGTGTGCAAACCAGTCTGAAAAAGAAGTGATCAAAACAATTTGTGCAAATCAGTATGAATAAGAAGTTTCAGTGTGTGAATTTTATTGTTTCACTCTCAGTTTCCTAATGGTAAGGGAGTATCTTTCACTCTGGTAACCTTTAAAGATAACTGTTATTGTGTTATCAGGCACAAAAAACTGTTGTATATTTTTTGTCCTTTTTCATTAGTTTTTTTTTTTTTTCTTTCCAATTTCAGGTAATCCAGTTTTCCCTGAGAGACTATGTGCAGTATTGGTATTACACACTAAGTGATGATGAGTCTTTTCTTCTGGAAATTAGGCAGGCTCTTCAGTATGCACTTGTTCAGTTTTCTGCCAGGTAAGATTTATTTGTGTTTAAATCAATATACTGTGGATTGTATTTTAGTAGATAAGTGATAAAGTTTATCTACTAGCATAGTTCAGTGCATTTTACAGAGAGAACATGTAAAAATTTAGGATTATATTGTGAGAAGTACAGTCTTTTGCTGATCACTTAGGGAAGTAATGGAGATGATCGTATTTGTAGTCATGATCTTTTGCAAAATGGCCATTTCAAAATTTAGATTAATGTCTAAAATCACTGAACTGCTTTTTTTTTTGTTTTATATTTTGCGACTTAAGCATTAAATTTGTGAATCATGACCTCTTCGTATTCAGGTCTGTTTCATGTACAGAGTAGGGCCACTCCCAAGGTAAGTCAATCTGAAAGTCTGAATTCAACATATATATCAGCTCAAATGATTTTTAGAAGTGATTTGTCTCTTCAGTATGTAAGAACAGTGGGTAGTTTAAAAAGAATAGTAGTCTGGGGAATGAAATGGAATGCCACATATGCAAATCTTTTTTTTAAGACAGGATTGATTGAGAGCAAGTGGATAGTTTGTTAATTACCCCTTATTGCTACTGCTGTTCCTCGACTTCCTGCTACTTGATTAAGCAACTGGTCTGGGAAATTGACTTATTTAGTATGGCTAATTTCTCAGCCCAGGTACTATGTGCCTTTATATCCATATATTTGTTTATTAAAGTTTTTATTTCTGATATTCATTCCACTGTGCTTTTTGTTACCTGCTTTCTGTGTAGAAGAGGCTGTGGGTCACTTTTTAGCAATTTTGAGGTGTTGTTATCCTCTCCCTCTGTTGACTTGAAAATGTAGGTTAGTGTGCTTTTCTGGCAGCAAGGACCAGAGATAGAGAGCTGGGTTTAATACGAGGAAAAATTAATTATAATATAATCTTACTAGCAGTAAAATAATGATGTTCCTAGGAAACAGTATTGAAATAGTGAAAACTATGCTAAATAAGCTATGTTACAGCAACCAAACTTAATGGTTGCATGAAATGGACCTAGCTACCCAGCCTTCAGTGTTTTTGTCTGTGTGGCAAAGTTACTTCATTGGACAGTGTCAAGCACTGAGTTTAGGTCTAAGTAGGTCAAGTTCTAGCAAGTTTATTTTCTTTCCTGCTGTACTATATCTCTCCAAAAACAAGTGCTGCTCCTGTGCAGTTATGTTCTGCTGTACGAAGCAAATCAGTTTCACAGGCCTGCAGTAGTTCTTCTTCTGCAGAAGAAGTGATGTAGTGTATTTATAATGGCTGTAGCTGGATATAGCTGAAGCAGTTTGGATTAGTACCATCGCCTATAGTTTCATACAGCCTGTCAGCTTCTGGGGAGAATGAGTACAGTGGGAATTTTTTGTTCCCGGAGAGCTGCAGCTTTGGGAGCCTGGTGTAAGGCTGCCACCCAGTGGTTTTGTGCGGTTCTGTCTTGTGCGGATGGGGGATCTGGATCAAACCATGGGGATGGTTCGATCGACTGCCCTTTGGGACAGCTCTGCTTCTTATTTACACGTCTAGATTTTGCAGTAGCCTTCACTTTCTTCCAGAGCTCCTTATCTCTTTCCCTCTCCTCGAGGAAAAAAAGAGTAGGTAAGAGAGCAAACACCAAAAAAGGAAGTGTTGTAGAAAGATTCCTGCTATAACAAAGTGGGCATCTTGGGAAAGGTCAGGCAATAAAATACTTAGTGCAGGGTAAGAGGTGTTGCTAGCATCAATATTCATTAAACCTATAATGCACAAAGCACATTTTTAGTTTGCCTAGTTAGGCACAGGTATCATAAAAATATCTCTATCCTTTTCACACCACTAAGAAAGTAGTTTCATGTAAATCTAACAGTGACTATTTTCTGATCGAAACCTATGTGTGTTGTTGGAAGAGTATGCTAAGTACCTCATATAAGCTGTGGAATCAATTGTTCATAATATTAGATTGCATTTAGTTTCAAGTAAAATGTGTGTTTTCTCGCTGGTGCATATTCTGCAAATTCAGAAGAAAATTATTTTGATGAGATGCCTTCCAAAATGGTAGGAAGTATGGCTGAAAAAGACCTGGAGAGTATTTAAGTTTTACATTGTAAACTGTTTATATCAGGACTTCTCATGAATATTTGACAGTGTCACAAATCAGAACACTATTCCAGATGCAAATGTAGACTTTCAACTAAATCAAACATAAATATTAATGTGGTGCAAGAGTGGTATTTTACAATATTTGGTTTTTCAGTGGATAGGCAATTAGGAGACTGATTTATTTCTTTGCTTTTCCCTGTTTACTATCCGTGTGGTTCTTGGCAGGAAGGAAGGAGAAGTAGAAATTTATTATTGTTCTTTGTGTTCAGAGTAAAATAATTCATTTCCGTGGATGTCCTTTCCTAATAGGTCAAAGGAAACAGACTGGCAGCCTTATTTCACTACACGACTTGTTGATGACTTTGGCACTCATCTTCGAGTTTTCAGAAAAGCTCAGCAAAGGATAGCAGAGAAAGGTGATCAGATGAAAGGTAATGTGAAGTAGTTTTTATTTGAGTCTGAGTAGGCTGGTATCTTCTGTGTGTGAAATATAGTTAGCCTTATTTTATAATTCAAGTTTCCTCTCGAGTTTCTAGTCTTGACAAAAACATGTTTTTTTAAATTTTCTTTTGCATAGATCAAGCTGAGGAACTTGTAGATACATTCTTTGAGGTTGAAGTTGAAATGGAAAAAGAAGTCTGTCGTGACCTAGTCTGCACTTCTCCCAAAGATGAAGAAGGTCTCTCAATATTATCTTCGGAGTAAATATTTTAGTATGGGAGACTAAATTAAAATACTAACAAATGTATTCACAATGTGAAATGCATTAGATCTTAGCGTGTGACTTTGAAGGTGTGGTTATTTACCATACATATATATTTTCTCTGCTTTGTACATACCAGTGCTATAATTAAAACAAAGCATGTACATATGTAAGTCTTCTTCCTTTCATTGGAAGAATTTTAAGATAGAAATATTTTTTCCTGGGAGGGAGGGGATAGTTTTGCAGATTCTTACTGCTGTTTGTTAGATGTGCCTTTCTTACTACTATTCTGTATTGTTCCTTCAAAAAACACTATCTTTTTTGGCAAAGTGTTGAAGGAAGGAATAAAAAGCTGTATATGTTAAGTAAGGAAAATGAATTAGAGTTAGGTTGTTGGGGGTTTTTTTATCTTGGAATTCAGCTTTTGTTGTCTTGGGTTTGAGGTAGATCTTTCTCATCAGTGCTGCTTATATTTCGTCTGAAAGCAGCTACTGTGATGCTTGGACTGTAAGAGAAATATGATTGCATACTTGAACTCAAAATTAAGGATTTATCTATGGGATTTGATGATATCAGGTAAGATATGAAGTTACTTAATATGAAATTGTGCTGAGGGTTTTTTGTTTTCCTTCTCTAGGATTCCTAAGGGATCTATGTGAGGTTTTACTGTATATATTGCTACCTCCTGGAGACTTCCAGAACAAGATCATGCGATACTTTGTCAGGGTAAGTACAGACTCTAAAAGCCATCCCAATTCTTTGGTTTAAGGTCATAAAATTTTTTTTATACCTAAACTGCTGGTCTTATTTTCTAAAATTGATCTAATTTAATATTAGATATAGATATAGAGTCTTGATAAGTATTTAACAGCAGTGAACAGTTTGTGTGAAATGTTTTTGAAGGTTCTTTCAGCTCTACCAACATGAGAAAAGCATTAGAAAATGGATGTTGTTTTTCCTGAGGTTGTTTTCTTGGGGAGGTTTTTCTTGTAATTTATTGTAATTTGTTGTAATTACAAATTACATTTGTAATGTTAATTGGAAGAGAATGTGGTAGTGCCTATTAAATGTTTTCTGTAATTACACTTTCATGTTTTAAGCTCTATGCAGTGATGTTTAAGTTGTTGCAGTTATACTAGCTTTATAAATAAGTGTATGAAACGATCTATTATCCTTTGTTTTTTAGGAAATCCTCTCCCGAGGAATTCTTCTTCCGTTAATAAACCAGCTCAGTGATCCTGATTATATTAATCAGTATGTCATATGGATGGTAAGATTTAAAATGTTTTAAATTAATTATGTTTCCAGAACATTTTCCTATAAAGCTTTTCTTGTGTTCTCTATAATCTTGATAGACAGATGTCTGGTATAAACATTACCACTGGATATGTTGGCAGAGATAGTGAACTTTATATTACATTTTATACACACATGAATACACAGAGTCTATATTATCTGCACTCTTCATTTTGATTGTTCAGCAAAAGTTGCCTGACTGAGGACAAATGTGTGACAGAATGTAAAGTTCACTCCTCTGACTGTTCTGCTTGGCTGTTCGGTAAGTATGGCAGTAACAGTGGAAGTGTTTTCCCCTGTGTTTACAGTTTGTCCTTTCAAGATGAGAGGCCTCAAGAATGAAAACTACTAAGGTTTATTTTCTGCTAAGGAATTGCAGGGCAATTGTTTTAGGACTATGTGCGTTAACCCTAAATAATTCAACTGAATGGGAAGAAACAAATTTTTTACTTTGATGACTCTCTAATCCACCCACAAGAAAAGCCCCGTAACTTTTAAGAGTAGTATTATATAATAAAGCTAACATAAGTAGAATATTTGTACTTTAACTAACATTACTAATTCTTTGCAGAGCAAGTTAAAATTTACTCTTATACTTTATTATCCTTTATAGTTCATGAATCAAGTTTAATCTTCCCCCCCAACTTCTCTCTTTTTATTCATAGATTTTAGTCTTATAGTGTACATTCAAATGCTGTGCTGAAAACACCTTTCTATTTCAAATTTCTTATTATGTATGGAATATAGAATGGATTCAAGTGCACATGTACAACGTTTCCTTCACTCCAGCCTCCTCCATTTCATGTAAAAGTTTTCATGCTGCTCTTCTACAGGAACCTAGCTTTAGTAAGAAACAATATTGCTCATCTGGACCAGAATTCTCAATTTTTGATTCCCCTTTCCTCCTACACATGTTCTTTATTTGTAACTTGGCCTTGTTCTTTATTTACTGAGCACTGCCCCTGGCTGCGTCCAGAGATAGGATTCTGAGTTTTTTATAAAGCTTTCTGTTATGATGGCGATGTCCCAAATAACTAATTTTCAAAATTGCTTTTTGAGATGAAGAAGCAAATGTGCTGGGCAAAAGATAAGGAAAAAAATTTAATGCAAGTCTTAGGAAATGGAGATTGTTGCAGAAATTAAGGTCAGAAGTAGAGACGACTGAAATAAATCCTGCCTCCTTTTGGAGCCTTTGACATAAAGTCAGACTTGAATGAAAAAATCAGTTTCTGAAAAAGAGTAGTTTAATTCCAGGTTTCTAGGCATAACACAGTTCGATACTAATTCTGTTGCAATAAAATACAAAGCTTCAGTATAAAATTAGAAGTTAATTCAAACTTCTATCTTCACTGTGAGATTCACATTTTTACAAAACGTTTGAAGTTCAAGTATTGCTTGTACTATTACTTTTAAAAGCAGATTTCTAGGGAGATTTTTCCATTAGCTTTGATCAATGGTATCCAGTCTTCATTCTTTCTGCTTCGTGCAACTCATGTCAGTGCACTTCTGCAGTACAGACCAAGTATTACATTTCCATATCAAAGTGAGCATTTATAAGAGATGTGGGTGAAGTGACTTTTTTGGCTTCAGATGGTAAAGACAACATTAGAACTCAGCCCTCAGCACCTGCGTGCACGTGTCGTAAAGCTGCCAACCTTCCCCTGATCTCCGTGCCGCATTCACAACACAGTTTCCAGTGATCTTGGCAGCACAGCAGGCTTCCTTCACTTGCACAAATTCCTTTGAGTCCCTAGAGCAGGTTCACTCTATGCCAATACTGATAAAATAGTATGTATTTAAATAGCTTAATAGTATTTTCCAGGGTATCTGAATTAGGGTTCCAGAGAGGAGTAATTTACTTTTTTTTCCCCCCTCACTAGGTTATGATTACATTGTAGAATGTTCTAACTGTTTTTGTAATTCTGTATCTTAAGAAGCCATTACTCTGAGAGTATGTATACTTGCAGGGGATTTTGGTAAAGCTGAACCTTTTCAGTGGTCTCACCATTTTCTGCCTACTTAGCTTAGGAAATAATAGCAGAAGAAGGTGGATTGGATTTTGGAGAAGATCTTCATTAAGGAGGTTGATGGACTTTCCATGTGTCTGTGTTGTACTTCTTGGGAACAGAAAGTGATGGTGTGAAATAGGTTTTGACTGTGCATGCTTCTTTAGTCCATGTAAAATTTCAGTACCAAATGGAAGATTTAGAAGCATCAAAGAATTTTCAAAATGCCACTTTGCAGTGTTGTATCAAACTAATTCACCTGAAGAAAAATCATGTGTTGTGCTTTTAGCTGTTTTGCATTACTTACGCTGTAAAACTTTGTGTTTCAGATTCGTGATTCCAACTGTAACTATGAGGCCTTTATGAATATTATTAAATTAAGTGATAATATAGGAGAGTTGGAAGCAGTAAAAGATAAAGCAAGTGAAGAACTGCAATATCTTCGATCTCTAGATACAGCAGGAGATGGTTAGTGCTGCATTGTTTTGCAAAATATGAAATGCATTTACCAGCATGATCTCTGTAGAATATTGCAACAATTAGAAAATAAAAGCTTTGATGCAGCATAGTGTAAAGTATTTTACTGAAAAAAAATAAATTGCATGGGAAGCGTTAAAACATGAATTTTCATTTTCCGAAGCATTTTGTTGGTTGATGTGTGTTTGATTCCTTTTTGTAAGTATAGAGTATTTGGTTAGCTAAATGTATTTCTGTTAAATCAAAACTGCCTGACTGGTGGTTCTGAATTTCAGTAATATTTAAGGTATTAATGGTAGTCAGTTAACTATTAATCTGAAAAAGGGCAGAGAAAAATATTTCTTCTTGTTTACTTCCATCAGTGAGGTATTTAAACTGAAAAAAACCCCCAAGACTTTATTTAGTCATCTGCATTGCTTAATTTTCTTTTTTTTTTTTGTTTTCAGATATCAACACTATAAAAAATCAAATAAACAGTTTATTATATGTTATTAAAGTATGTGATTCAAGAATTCAGAGGTTGCAGTCAGGAAAAGTAAGTGTTTTAAAATTTTTTTTAGTTTGAAAAGAGTAAGGTTGCAAATGACTGACTAGTTGTTTGTTTTGCTTGTTTTATAATTTAGGTTTGATAGAGTTGGTATCTTTGGCTTTACTTTCTTGACTCTTAATTTGGCCTGGGTGTGGTTCCAAGATAATGTAATAGTCTGCATATATTGACTATTAAAATGGTTAAGCATTCTGTAGGTGGACCTGAGGGCATTACTGTAACAGCAAGAAATGTCATATTGGCAGAAGAAAGTGTGACAGAGATGAATTTAAGTCGTGGTGAGCTGCAGCCCATCAAATGCTGAAATTAATTCTTGTTAATTAATTTTCTGCCACTGTCACTGTTGATGAGGGATTTGGGGTTAATTTGACCTGTAGAGCATTACATGAACAGCAGTATTAAAATCCACCATATCATGTAGCAGAATAGCTGCAGCCCATTTTGAAGGCAAATAATTATGGGAACGTGACCTTCTAATCTAGACCTTCATTTATTAGTGATTGTGAAAATAGCTAATCATTGAGATGCTACTTTATTATATGTAACATAATTTTTTTTATCCTATCTGTATTGTGGTAAGTATAAGTTCTAAAAGTTAATTTTAAAAAAGCCTATGAACACACTGAAATGTGTCTTACAGGAAATAGATACTGTGAAACTGGCAGCAAACTTTGGAAAACTTTGCACAGTCCCTCTGGACCATATTCTGGTAGACAATGTTGCACTACAGTTTTTTATGGGTAAGTGTTAATTTGTCTGATCTGTTTTATTTATAAAGAATATGCTAACTCACAGGACTGTATACTTTGAATTGCTAAATGTCAGTAGTGACAATATCCATCAGTTTTGTTGGTGTTTATAGTCCTTTTAATGCACTAGATGGAAACAGTCCAGGAAGTTCCTGGAGCTCATGGAAGGTACTTCCTGACACAGTTGGTGAGGCAGCCAACTTAGAAAGGCACCTGTCTGAACCTGTTGTTTGCAGACAGGGTGATGTGATAGTTGGAGGCTGTCTTGGGCATGAAATGAATACCCTCAATCAGTTTGCAGATCATACTTCAGTTGGGCAGGAATGTTCATCTGCTGGAGAGCAAGAAGGCTCTCTAGAGGGAAGAAGGCTGGATTGATGGTCCAAGATCAATTGTATGAGATTCAATAAGGCTAAGTGCCAGGTCCTGCACTTCTGTCAACCCCAGGCAGTGCTACATGCTGGGGGTAGAGTGTCTGGAAACTTGCCTGGCAGAAAAGCACCTGGGGGTGCTGGTTGACAGCAGGTGAACATGAGCCAGGAGTGAGCCCAGGTAGCCAAGAAGGCCAATGGCAGCCTGGTTTGGATCAGCAATAGTGTGGCCAGCAGGACCAGGGCAGTGGTTGTCTCACTGTACTCAGCACTGGTGAGGCCACACCTCAAATTCTGTGTTGAATTTTTGGGACCTTCACTAAAAGAAAGACATTGAGGTGCTGGAGTGTGTCCAGAGAAGAGCAATAAAGCTAGAGAAGGGTCTGGAGCACAGGTCGTAGGCAAAGTGGTTGAGAGAGCTGGGGTTGTTTAGGCTGGAGAAACGGATGCTCAGGGAGGACCTTATCACTCTCTACAACTACCTGAAAGGAGGCCATAGTGAGGTGGGGGCTGGTCTCTTCTCCTAGGCAGCTAGCAACAGGGTGAGAGGAAATTGCTTCAAGATGTGCCAGATGAGGTTTAGATTGAGTATTAGGAAACAAAAAAGATGAAGCATTAACTTGACAGGCTGCCCAGGGAAGTGGTTAAGTCACCATGCCTGGGGGTATTAAAAAGACATGTAGATAGAGTGCTTAGGAACATGGTTTAGTGGTGGACTTGGAAGTGGTGGATTGGCAGTCTTGAACATCTTTTCCAACCTAAATGATCCTATGATTCTATGAACCTGCTTTTTAAAAATTCAGTTTGAACTTCGTCTTCATTTGTATCATTCTGTACAAGCCTGTTACATTCACATGGTAACAATAGATTCACTTCTTACATGTGCGTGTGAGGATTCAGTGCTTAGTTCCTAGACTTTGCTCTCAGTTTTTTTAGTGATTATTGCCAATATGCATATAGTATTTTTTTAATTGACTCGATATGGCAAGTTTTCCAGATGTGTAACCAGCTCCTGGTGTTCCATATGTAGTCAACATCATAGAGAATTCCTATTCCAAGATGCACCACAGTAACTAGGGTTGTGTGATGTCTGTTTTCTGTAGATTACATGCAGCAGACTGGTGGCCAAGCACATCTGTTTTTCTGGATGACAGTGGAAGGATACAGGGTTACAGCACAGCAACAGCTGGAGGTACTTCAAAGCCGGCAGAAAGATGGAAAACATCAGACTAATCAGACCAAGGGTCTATTAAGAGCAGCTGCGTTTGGAGTTTATGAGCAATATTTATCAGAAAAGGTAGGAATAGCTTAATTCTGCATTGTTTGGTGTTTATTATTTGTTCAGGTACTTCTTTGATAGTTATGACTAAGTTAATATGAAAAGGTTATGTAGCACAAGTTGCTTACGTGTTGACATTTATACTATTACTTGTGTATCTTCTCTCTCTGCTGATGTCAAGCAGTAAGAAAATTTTCCTCTTTTGTGTTCCCCCCCGTTTTAAAGGCTCATACTGCCAGTGACTGTCCTGTCAAAGGCGCTGAATGTGTTCATGAGAAGTTGACTTTCTAGAACAGACAAGTTAGAGACAATGTAAAGAGAGAATAAAAAAGTCTCTCTGCATATGCTGTCCTTTTCCTTCCTTTTATTCTGCCCTCCACCCTTGCCTGCCCCCTTAAGAAATGTTTATAAAAAAATGGAACCGAATATTTGTCCAAACTTGGATTAAGATTGTGTTATCAAATGAAATAGCTTCCTGTACTTCTCTACAACTGTCTGTGTAAATTGCTCAAATATCACCATTGGGTGTCTTGCAATAGGCAGTAATGGATTCTTCTGTGAAAGAAACCACTCAGCAACTTGTATTCACTAAATGTCTTTGTTCTGAATTTGTGTGTGCAGAAAAATCACCTCTCACTCAGAAATGGGCAGAGTTGACAAACTGTTAGCCTTTCCTTAGATGTTTCAGGACTTTATCCCGTTACTTTTTTATTGGCTTGTTCTTGATTTCTGAATCTAAATCTTTTTTCATAAATAAAAACTGTTTTTAAGTCTGAGTATATCTCATTTAGGTACTGCTTCAAAATGTGTGCATAAATTTTTTTTGAGGCAATTCCTAGTGTTTAATCGTGAAACTTCCAAGTTTTAATACAAACTCTGAACTTAATTTTGGGGGTGGAGGGTATCTGACTCTTGAGTATGTTCTAGACAGTTATAGAGATATCTATGAAGAAGAAATTTAGTTTACTTAGAGAGTTGCAGCATTGTGTTGGATTTTATTTGTGAAAGTAGAACTTTCTTATTTTTATGCTGCGAAAGTTGATTTAGATCTCTATGACAGGCATCTCCAAGAGTTAATATTGATGACAACTTAGTAGCAAAACTTGCAGAAACACTGAACCATGAGGATCCAACACCTGAAATCTTTGATGACATTCAGAGAAAGGTATACTCTATTCGTCCTTTATTTCATAAGAACTGTTAATGCTATAGAGTATAAAACATAATTACAGACACTAAAGAAGAAGGAATTCAAATTAAAAAAACCTGTGTTACTATTTTTCTATTCTATGAAAATCACACTCTAAATTGTCAACTTTTGCTTTGCCATTTGTTAGCCCATGGTTTTCAGAGCAGTAGACAGGAGTAGGTGTCCTGTATGAACCTAAATATGAAGCACAGTTTAGAATTATCATACTTTTACTTGTGTTAATGCATCAATTTGAGAAAAACGTCATGAGTAGACTAAATAAGACATACAGTTTTTGTCCAGTTTTACTTCTCTTTTTTAAAGGTGAATGTAATGGTCCCGTATTAAATTCTATAGTTGTTCCCAGAAATTAATTTGGCTGGTCCATTTCTGCAAACTTGCATAGTGAAGCACTCCAAAGCAGCAAGTACTGAAGAAAAAACCAGTATTTTTAATACCTGCATATGTAGACTTTATCACTCAAGTCTAATATATGTATTTAAAAAGGAAAAGTGAATGATTGATATTCCAGCAGTAACTTACATACCCAGTCTGAAATGTTTTTATTTTAGATTGTTACTCTGATGTTCTCACTCATGCTAAAAATTAGTGATATGAGCTGTAGAACTTAGAATCACACTGTTGTACTTGAGGCTCACATTCAAGACTAATGAAAGCACCTTGTGAAATCTGTATTGCTCAAAGTAGGTTGAGGGCTTTGTCTGTGAATTCTGCTGAAGGGTATAAATTTCCCGGGCGTTACGAAAGAAATGAACTTCCTCAAACCTGGATGAATTAGGTTTTTTGCTATTAGTACCAGATGATAGTACTTGAACAGTGGTCCATGAAAAAAAAAATCATAAAAATATTCTAGAGTTGACAGGAGTATCCAAACATCATGAATTAATTCCTGCTGTGTATAGATATGTGTGTGTATATGTATATATACTGTAGAGGCTGTGAAGGTAAATTGTTTGAGCTGGTGTAGTTAAACCTTTGAGTTAGGGCTATATTGTATTGGCTAAACTGGAAATTGTCATAAAGGTCACCTATGGTGTCTTCCCTCCCTTTCTTTCCCTCTTCTCACCTCCTGCCCTCAGTGTTTGCAGGTCTACGTTTATAGTTTATCCACGAGGAAGGACTGAGATAACCTTTTATGAAATGGATAAAGACCAGCTAGGTTTATAGTGCAATTGGAAGGGTTAAGAGCAGAGGACAGAAGCATTTACATCTATTGTGCTACTTCCCTTCCTACATGTGTACGTCTGACTAGTTAGATGTTTTCTGAAACTGTTTTGTACTTGCGGCACAATGAGTTCTCATAACCTTTTCATTAAGAGTAAGTCAGAGACATGTATGCACAGATACTTCTTGTTCAAGTAGAATTTATGAAAACTAGTCTGGTTAATTAAAAAAGGAAAAAGTATTTCTGAAGTTGGCATTTTTGTTTCAATTAGGTGTATGAGTTGATGCTGCGAGATCAGAGGTTCTACCCTTCCTTCAAGCAGAATGTGTTGTATGTGCGTATGTTAGCCGAGCTGGATATGCTGAAGGATCCCAGTTTCAGAGGATCAGATGATGGTGAAGGAGGTGAGCTCTGTATCTTTAAGGGGTACTTCCTGGGGCCATTATTTTCTCTGCTTTAAAATGAAAATAAAAAAATTATCCACACTGTTCTTAGGAAATTAAATACTCCAGTGGTGTCTCTGATATTTAGATTAATATTTCCTCCTTGTGCTTTTGTGTGTAAATTATTTTGGGACTCACATAGGATTTTCACTGTAGTAACTTTATTCATCTCACATAAATTTTTGTCAGGTCTTGGTAACTAGTTTGTTACTAAAATAAATATGTGATTCTTCCATTCTGCTTTTTCCTTAAAAGTATTTAAAACTCTTCAATATGTTGCATTCTTTTAATACATAACTATACTCCTCTCTGGAAGTAGAAATTGAAAGTATGTAGGAGATGTGGCTTTTTAAAGCAAATAAAATCATTGTTCTTGTTGACTGAAGTACAAATCCAGTGGAAATTGTTTTCACTTTTAAACTAGCTCCTTAATGAAGCAGCATCATGTGGGGATATAAACTCAAAAAAAATGTTAATTGAAGTATTTATTTAGGATCTGTATCTTTATAAACTCATACTTCTTTAGGCGTCTTGTTTGGAAATTAGAAACACTTGTATGTTGTGTGTAGCACTTTGCCCAGTGCCACAGTTGTCCTTCATTTTCCTAATGTTTTGTGGATGCATTTTTATTTATGCGTGGCCCTACAATGGGAGAAAATCTTCTAACCTCTTTTTTCCTTTCCTTTTCCTCACTGCTCCCAGAATCTTTTAATGGGTCTCCTACTGGCAGCATAAATCTGGTAAGTGCTTGGATTTTTTTAAATTTTTTTTTTCTCCTCAACAGTAGAGAAAGTATAATAAAATGGTTTAACTTATGTACATTACAGGTTTTACTTCACTGCAGTTGATTTTCTGAAAAAGTTCTTGAATCAAATTGAAACACACAAGTTGCTAATTACTCTGTAAGATAGAACTTCTCCTTTTGTATTTTCCCATGTTTAATGAAATTTAACGTTGTTTCTCACAGAAGCAGTTAATTTATGGAAAGCATAAATTAATATCCCTGTTTGGTTTTATTAAATAGATATAAATTTGGAGTTATGTAGTAATAGGTGAAAACAAATCCTTTGAAACAGGAATCTCAAAGGATTAAATTCAAATAGACTGTAAAATGAGGCATTTATTTTGTTTTGGTTGGTTGATTATTTTTTTTTCATTAGGACTTGATTTGGATACATTAAAGTATCTGGAGTTTATTCCAGCTATGAGTCTTTGTTTTTTAATCAGACCAATTTCAAGTTCAATTTTGTTGTTTTTTTTAAGTGATTCTTGATCTGTGTGAGTTTGTCAAAACCTATTCTTTGTTAAATGAGTATATCTAAACCAAAAATGCAAATACAGTTATTTAAAAGGGAAAAATCATAAAAAGTTTGATATATATCCTCCCCATGTTTCTGCAGACAATGTGTAGCTGAGCCACAAGGTACGCAAGATTCAGTTGAGCATGAGAGTATGTTTCCAAACCTTTAGTTCTGTGAAGGTTTACGTGGAGATTTACGGTCTGCGTGCAATTTCTTGACTTATGTGATGCCTGGGCCCTTCTAGTTTGTTCTTGGAAGATGCTGTAACTCCTTAGGAGTTCCACTGCATTGATAAGATCATGCTTGCATGCAAAGGAATGAGTATTATAAAAGGAATGAGGAATTGTAAAGGAATACATGTAACATTAATGTAAATGTATTTCGGTGTGGGGGTTGGTTGTTGATGGGGTTTGGTTTTTTGAGGGGTTTGGGTGTTGTTTTAGTTTAAATTGGGATTTCATTTCCTATTATTTTCCTGTTGTTAACATTTTGAAATGCAAAGAAAAGGGGAGGTGTTTAGCTGATACAATTTATACAAACTCCTGGTAGATGCAGAAGAAAAACTTAATTTAGCCATATTTTTTATGAATTTACATACAATTCTGGTAACTTTTCACAAGAGTCTTTTAGCTGACTAATCTCTTTAAAAGATCTTTCGAATGTCTTTTAAGTACTCTTTCTAATAATATTGTGACGTATCAGAGTTATATTTTATAGATGAGGATTTGTCGTTGTGGTGGCTCATCTGGCTAGTGGTTATCTGCTGCTTCATTTCATGTGACTTTCCAAGCTAAGTTAGAAAGTCCTAAAGTCTTTATCAAGCACTGTTGCAATACAAATAGGTATTTGCATGGGACTCTTCAAAGTCTTGACTTTTGTTTTTGTTGTGATGAGGGTATTTATAGAATACTACATTTATTATAAAGAGTTAAGAACATTCTAGCAGAAATACATAAGTGAATTTCTCTGTATGCAGAACTACTTTTGCTCTTCTGTAGTCCATATTGTTCAGGGTGTTCAGTGCTTTTACAGGTGTTTGAATACTGGTAAATTAGTTTTTGCTGGCTGAATTCCATGTCAAGAGTAAATTTCTGTACACATAGTTTAGCTCCCTTGTGTTAGTCTGTTACATAAGAAAAATAGACCTTGGAAAGGTTACTTCAAAGGTCAGGGAATTTCTGTTCTTGTAGCTAGTGACAAGGTATTAAATAAGATTGGATTGTGATGTGATATTTTTAGGTTTTTAATTAACTTGTGCTCCTGTGAATATATCTAATGGCAGGGATACTAGCTCATATTAAATGTCTGTCTGTTTTGTTATCTGTTCAGGTTTCAACCTTTTAATTTACTTGTGTTAATTGTTGCTGTATAGTGCCTTGCCGCAGCAGTTCAGTGTTTCCTAAAGTTTGTATTATAAAATAAATTGTCTGCAGTTCATACTTTCACTGGAAGAATTTGGAAGACAGGCTCAAAACTGTTTTGATGAAAAGTTGTTTTACAAAAATGTCTTAATTTCTGCCTTTTGATTTGATACATTAGTCTACTATATTAAATCAGTAGGTCACATTTTGGGAGTATAAAACCATTGTAAATATTTATAGACTCTTGCAGATTTCCTCTAAAGGATCCATGATGGGAGCTTTGCATTGAGTAAATAGAAGGAGCTACACAGGTGTTACCTATCTAAGACCTTAAAGGGCAGCAGAAGTGGCTGGGTTGAACTTTTGGTAGTCATTAGCTTGAACTCCACTCAGTAATCACAGAGAAATCTGAACTTGAGTGACAATGAAGGGAAGCAGGAAAGCAAGAAGTAATTACGCCTTTAAAAAAATATAACTGTACCTTAATGTCAGTATTTTGTAGCAATTAAAACATTTGAGCAGTTGACAGTTACTTGTCTTCTTTTATAACATCACATCCCTTCCATCTTATTGATAATCAAGTCTTAGAACTTTCAGAATATCAAGTACTTACTTTATCCAAGCTTCCACAAATGTCTGCTGTTAGCCAGTCTCAGGTGATATTCTGCTCCTAAATGGGACACTGCAGTGTAGAGCAGAACACCTTACAGGGTCATTGCTGTCCAAGGCACTTGCTCAAGAATGGACTAAGTCAGAGTCCTGTGTCCAACAATGACTGAAAGCAAGTGTAAAGATTAAAGGAACAGCCCACTTATGATGATACTTTACCAGAATACTCTCTAGCATCCAGTACGTTAAAGACTGGGAAATTCTTGAGGTAAAGATGATGTCTGCTGTCAAAATATTTTTGCATAAATTCATCTGTTCTAGCATTCGACAGACATAAACTTTTAGCACTATAGCATGTAGTGGCATAACAGATTTCCCAAAAGGGCTTTTCATTCTTCTACCTTTTCTCAGTCTGAGACCTTAGTACTGTAAGTCTGCAAGCTGTATCATAAAGATATTCAGGAGACTCACTACTGTAACACGTGTATTCAGACACTTTTAAGCTGCCTTTTATTCGGTATCTAGACTTAGTAACAGAAATGTTATTTTTCTTGCCTTCTGTAGTAGACATTTAGGCAGAGACTGAGGTGGTTGAGGTGGAGAAGGGTCATTCCTTGTAGAGAACTAGAGGAGGAATGAGTGGAGTATTATGTTGGGATGTTGTGGCGTTAATAAAAATTCAGATGAAGAAGGGACAAGAGCAGAGTCTTTAAATAATTCATGTTTTCAAGTCCAGCCTATCTTTTGATTATAATCTTGTATATTGTTTTATGTTTAAGGAAACAGAGGAGATTTAGAAACTGAATTGATGTAGGTAGGATTTTAGTTTGATACGGGTATGGCACTGCTAACCACTAAGTCCCATTCTAGGTAACTTTTTGTGGTAAGTCACTGTTAAACTGGCTTGGTTAAATTATAAAAGATAGCAGATAGCTACATTCATTCTGAATGTGTTTCTTTGAAGAGTTTTAGAATTCTGGAGTAAAATGCATGAAGTAACTAGGATCCCAGTGCCTGTGAATTTTACTTAGGTAGCTCCAACTCTTTTTTTTTAACTGGTAATTTAAGATTAGGATGTGTAGTGGCCCATCCTCTATTTCTTTCAGTTGTGTATGCAAGCCTTTCAGCAGTCTTGAAGAGCTTTATTATGTTAGATCTTAGTAATCAGATGTATTAGTTTTAACAAAAGCAGCTGATTAACCAGCTGAGGATGTACCTGTTCATTTTTTACGACAGAAAATATTCCTGAGAAAAATGTTGGCTGGGGTTTTTTTACATAAAGCAGAAAAACGTCTGGTTTCTACTGCTGTGTAACATTTGTGTAGTGCATAAAGACATTTGAAAGAAAACAGAATGATATGAAGGTAAAAACGAAAAAATCTGTTACACAACATCTGTATCTCCTCAGTTGTTTGGGAGATTTTCTGGTTTTGTTTTTTTTTTTCTTTTCCTAATGCTCAGTAAAAGACCATTTGTAGCTGTACTTCCATTAGAGTTGAGATATCAAAGTAAAGTGGCAAATATGTTTGATCAAATAATGAGTGGTCACAAAACTATGTGTGAAAATAGTGGGGGAAATGAAAGGCCCTGTACTGTGCAAAAGAACAGCTTTGGTAACCAGCTAGTACAAACACCTGCCTTGTTACAGTGCACTAAGCTTTTAGTGTAGTGAACTGAAAGTTTGAAAATTAAATAGATTAATCAAAACACATCTCAAATACGGTGTATTTCTGATCTTATTCTTTTTTTCCCATTTCTTCCTTCTCCATTGTCTCCCCCACCCTGCAGTCCCTAGATGACCTTTCAAATGTCCCTTCTGATGAGACAGTTCAGCTCCATGCATACATCTCAGATACTGGTAAGTGAATCTGTTGTGATGTCTGCTTACTTTTTTCCCACTATTTATTTTGACTTTTGTAATATTACAGGCACTTGAAATCCTGATTTTCTCTTTTTTTTTTGACCTCATAAAACATTTTAATTCATATTTTCTACTAAGTCCGTGTGGAAATCTTTACAGTATTTCTTCTGTAGGTCACAGGCTATATATCTGTAGTTAAAAAGTGATTTAATTTTTATTGTTTATGGTAATATTATTATTACTGCTTTTATCTCTGGAGAATCATTTATTAAACTTACTATTGAGTAAGATATATTTTAGCAATTATTTAAAGAAATTCTGAAAGCCATCTCTCTCTCTAGTCACAGAATTATAATTCTTGATTGTTTAATTCTCTTAGTTTAGTATTTTTCCCTTATTCTTTGTACTTCCTTACTGACTTAGCTTAGCTTAAGGAAATTACTTATGTCCTTATGGTGGTGGTATTTTTGGTTATCTTTTAAAAAACTTTGCCTAGAAAGAAATTATTTTTATTACCTGAGAGTAAATAACAAAAGAATCTCAGCTATTATTTGCAAATACTCTAGTTAAATGAGATTTCATTGGGTAATTAAATTGTGAAGTGATCTTCAGATACTTTTTTTGGTAGATTTTAGTATGCAACACACTCTAAAATATATGCATTTTTATGGTGCACACATGCTGTCAGCAAGCATTCAGCTACTTTACATTTTAATTAAACTTATTCCAGCTAAGTGTGAGAGCAGTGTGCAATCCAAGTGTCATGGTAGTCAGTCCTCGGGGAAAGGGGAAAATAAGTTAAGAATCAAATTCTGCTTTTTTGTTAAAATGGCATGTGATACTTTTTTTCTGAATTAAACTTAGAGGTTTTATCTTTTTTGACCTAAGAAGAAAAGGTAAACTTAGAACCACACGAATTGTAAAATTCGTAGATGGCAGCATGTATGGTTAACTATTAGCCTGACTCTGTGAATACATAATGCTCCAGGTGTAACAGGAGATAATGTACAGGTTTGTATTGCAAGATAGTATTAAACTGCATCTGTGAGCAGGTTCTTTTCCTCTGCCAGCTAATATCCATTACTGTGCTTGAGGGTTGTGTACAAACAGGATTATCTATGTGTGTTTCAGAATTCGCATTGTCTTGGGTTGCAAAATAAATACTAATTAAGAGGCTAAGGCATAAGGGGCAGCAAGACAACTTCTTTCATTTTCTGCCTGAAGTCATTCTCCTAAAAGTGCCACTTAGCAGTGCCCCTGAGATGTGATCTGGTGGCTACAGGGCCAAGTGGTCAATGCGAGTGTAGAGGACAAGGCTTGTGCAGCATCTGTGGGGCTAGGGGTTCCTGGCTCTGCTCTCTGGGCAGTTTTTTGGTACCATCCTGACTGCCTGCTCTTTCTCTTGGGAGTTCAGCACTCAACATTCTTTTTTTAGGGAGTAGATGGCAGAGACAAAGTGCTCTGTGTCGACTCTTCACCTTTCTAGTGTGTAATTTTTGCATTGGCAGCAGCTGCCACTGTCCTACAGGTGCTCCCTGGCTGCTTAGACAAGCATTATAATTCAGAGAAATCAAGACTAAAAGTATTACAGAGGATGAAATTGATGATTTCCCAGGAGAATTGTATTTTATAGTGTGGGTGCATAGAAAAATTCAGAGACCTTGATTAAAAATATTTTCATCTAGCCACTGGAAAGCTATTGTTTCCCAACTGGATATTGGCTCACTACTTAGAGATGTAACATGTTGCCAATTTAAATGGTGTGCAGTGTAAACAATATTGGTTCTAGGTTATTCTCTAAATAAAATGAAAGGTTTTGAAACAAGCTATACTGGGGAAATTCTGTGAGGGAGGAATGTCCAAGAAGACTTAAATATTTAATGGAGATCAAAAAGATGTTTGCTACTATTTCAGATAGCTATATGTGTTCTTTCCATTTATGATTTGACTTCTCCCTACAATGTGTATATGCACACACAGAGAATGCGTTATACATATGTACACACACGTGTCTATATATAGTTTCTGTTGACTAAAATAGCATGGGGAGTGTTTTTTATCTTAGAGTTAATAACAAACTGCTGAGTTAGTAACAAACTACTGATGCCAATAACAAAATGGAATGCTTGCAGCTTGCTATCGTTGTCTTGTATTTGTAGACTTTTTTGATGGGCAGACTTTTGCAATATGATTAGGCTACTTTGCAGACTGGAATTTCTTCGGGTTTCACAGTTGCCTTTCACCCCCATCTTGAATTCTTTAGGTTAAATTTTTTTCTTTAAATATCTATTTACTATTTAAAAGTTGAAAATTTTTCTGTTCATGTTTTGCATGTCATTGAAACTTGTCTAACTTTAAAGCCGTTAATCTCTATTTAAGTTTACGTAGTAAGTTTTGGAGGGTATCATACAGTGTTTAGGATAAAGGGTTAGCTTAGTCTTCTACTTGCAGGTCCATTTTTGTTTTTCAAGTCTGTCATTCCAGACATTTCTTCACTTCACGTTTGTGTCCTTTCGTCTTCCTTCTTTCTGTTTGTTCCTTTTTTGTTTTTGTTTTTAAAACTACTAGTCTATGCTGACTCTGACCCATATGCTGTGGCAGGAGTGTGTAATGACCATGGCAAGACATATGCTCTGTATGCCATCACTGTCCACCGGCGAAATGCAAACAGTGAGGAGATGTGGAAGACATATCGGCGCTACAGTGACTTCCATGACTTTCACATGAGGATCACTGAGCAGGTAACCAAGCTCATGAAAATCTTTATAGGTGCCCGTTTCTATAGTTTAATAACTAATGACTATATGATTGCTCTGTGAAAAAGAAATGGAACTTAGAAAGTCTCCTCCCTCTTCCCACACTGCTTAATTTAAATTTAAATCTTTGTATGGAAGTGGTATTGGTCTCAAATAGTGATGTTTTAGTTATATTTGTCACAGAGATTAAGAAATGAAAGCTGAGGCTGGGAAATAGGTATTTAGGTTTTAAGTGAATGTCAAGAATTGGTGGGATCCCAAAAGGAAGAGCTGGTAGCTCTTAACTATACTACTGGCAATCTGCCTTTTACTGCTGTACTTGTATTCTCAGACTCTTAATCCTCTTAAAATGAAAGAAGGAGGAAATAGAGAGTTGTAATTCACCAGCTGGTACAAAGTAGAACCTGCTGACATGAAAAAGTGACGAAAACGTGGTGCTTTTAAAAGGAGACTGAAGTGCTTTTAAACCAAGCCTTTGGAGAAGTCAGATTTGACTGCATAACCTTTGAACTAGTGAGAAGTGTCAGTTTATATCCCTTTACTCTGTTATTAATTGAGAGTCATAGAGAACAAATTCTGTGCAGGTAAGTTAGCATTTTAAAGTTACAACAGTAATAAAAATTGAAAAGGCTTTATTAAAAAGGCAAACGTTGAATATTTGGATTAATTATAAATGAAGTCTGACTTCCCTTTGAATTTCTGATGATCTTAATGTGCTGTCAATAAATTTGAAATACCAATTTTTATACTCCTTCAAATTGATTTTTTTAAAATTAATTCAGTGTTTTGAAGAATCCTGGATCTTATAGTGAATTAGTGTTCTGCTGATACAGGGCAGTCATTTAAAACTAACATAGCTCTAAATGAGTAGAAATATATAGCAAAAGCAAAGATGTTCACAATATGAAAACTTGACATTTCTGGTTACTAAATCTGAGCGAATTTACAGGGAATAGAAATGTTACCGTAGAACACTAAGATTGCAAAAAATAAACAGATTTCTGTGATTCATTGTGGCATCTCAGATACTCCCAACAGTTTTGCTTTGTCTTGACAATAAAATAGACATTCTTACTGTCTTGTGTGCTTGTCTGAGACATTTTTATTGACATGTTAAGGATAGAAGTTAGAATCATTGATTTAAAATGAGTGAGAAGGGCAGGGACTGTTTTTCAGAAAAAACTGGTAGTTGATCCAAAATGGAATTGAAGTTAGCAGTTCAAAGTATCTATATGAGTTTTTTTTCCTTAGAGTGCTGAATAGATTCACACCAATTCCTTTAGTCAGTCATGTAATAAATATCATTTTAAGTAGATTCCTATATTTAAAATAGAGGCTGTTAGTTGCTTACTTGCTTCTGGTTAGATCTAAGAGTCCAGATAAAAACTAGATCATCTGTTCAGTTATTTTCCCATATGACCTCCTTGCAAGGGAATGGGATTTGTAAAGTTGTAAAGAGCTATTCTTTGGTTCTTCCTACAGACCATAAATTTTATATGAGCTTCGTGGCCTTCCAAAGTTTAATGATGCAAGGAGAGATCTTGCAGGGGCTGTGTGGAATCCATATCTTTAAATCTGTAATGTTGTGGTCTTTTCTAGAGAGAAAAGGATGCAACCTGTTTCCAGGTTGTTTCTTAAAGCCAAGAATACTGCATGTTTCTCTCTTTATCACCTTAAGAATATTATTTACAGGAAGTCTGGATTCTCTATGGAGATAGTCCTGATTCTTCAAGTTTTGTTCTTGTCACTTCTTTATTTTTGTGCATTTTACCAAATATATTCGGCCTTATTAAGTGTTAGGGCCTCTTCTTTCCCTTCTGCTTCCCTGGGACTGCCATTCTTCCTGCAATACTAGAACAGTGGAATACATGTCAACCAGTGCCAATCACTGTCATTACCTGGAGAAAAGGCACAGGTGATGACATATAGAGCATGTTTTGATAACCTGTGTGTAAACTGGTTGCTGCTGTCTCTCCAAGGATAAAAGCTTAATTTCCTTAGTAGGCTTGATCAGGATAGGAAAGAAAAGAAATTTTAGAATGATATACAAGTTCTCTTGAAAATCTTTACTCTTTATATAGTCTCATAATCATAGTGACTTCATCCCAAATAATAATGATAAATTTTGAGCCTAAGCCCTTTGGACACTCTATTGGTCTGTATTTCAAAAGTAAGTATCATGTGCAAGTTCAGAAATTAAATTTTACCCTTGACAGTCTCCTGGGAATTGTCACACATTTGTTCTTGACAGTGTACCTTTCCCTTTGGCTTCTCCAAGGATTCTGAGTTCCAGGCATGATGAAGAATTTTTTTTGTCAGGTGTTAGGCGATATATAAGAATAGGTGAATAGAATGTCCTTATATGAAGACTTGAAACTCTTTAAAACAGAGCAAAAAAATCTTTTCTTTTTTTCTAGTTTGAAAACCTTGCAAATATACTAAAACTTCCTGGCAAAAAAACATTTAACAATATGGACAGAGAGTTTTTGGAAAAGAGGAAAAAAGATTTAAATGCTTATTTGCAGGTAAGCTGTTACAGGTTTTTTTAGCTCTGTGCTTGGAATTATTTTTTCAGAGGTAGCATGCCTTTGTGGGGTTTTTTTTGAAAAAAAAAGAAGGTGTGTTGGTGGTGGTACACAAAACTAAATCATATATCATAAGAACTTGATACTATCTCATAAGTTTGCATTTTCTTTGGTGTTTTGGTTTATTCTCAGCCAGTTCTGTCAGAGCTTTTCTGAGCTGATGAGGTTCCAGCTATGTTGGTTTTGAGCTTTATGCCATTGACCTTCTCCTGTTGACATGTGTTTGTGGTCACTTTCTCCTGTGCTGTTGCATAACTGATGAGTGGCACCCACTCCACCAGTGCAGCAAACCACAGTTCCTCTGTTCAGATAAGGCCTGTATCAGCCCAAACAAAATAATTTGGTTGTCTTCCTTCATAAGAACTTTCTGGTCATTTAGCACTAAAATATGTTGATCAAGTCAATAAACATGTTAATGATAAATAATGAAGATGAGTAAAACACTGACAGTTTGAGTGGTCATAAAGGTGTATATTTTTCTGAGTGCTATAATTAGTATAGTGGTTAAAACTATGGGAATTACTAAGAGGCACATTGTTTCCATCTTGAGACTAGTGTAATGTTGGAATAAAATTCAGGAATGAAAAAATACTTTGCTAGATGTGATGTCTTTGATTGTGTCTTGTTCATTATTTATTAAAATAACTTTTAAAAATTATTTTACTCAGCTCTTGTTAAATCCTGAAGTGATGAAAGCTTCTCCAGCTTTAGCCCATTATGTGTATGACTTCCTGGAGAATAAAGCCTACAGCAAAGGAAAGGGGGATTTTGCACGGAAGGTAAGAGTGTTTTGTACTGTCAGGGGAATTTTAGAGCATTCATTCATGCAGTGATTGCATTAAACAGACATGTTGAACAGATATTAAAGATCTACATAGCACTTCGAAAACAGCTTGCAAGTGAGTTGCTTTAGTATTTTGAGTGGCAAAGTATCTGAGGACATACGGAACCAAAAAATTACCATTTTTATAATAGGTAAATTTGTTTGTATGACAAGGAAATAAAATTTTGAAATTGGACACAGTGAATTGCACCAAGACTACTCTACAAGTGTGTTTGTTGCAAGTTGCTTTCTGTCAGACATCTGTGATTTTTTTTTTTGTGGTCTTATTCCTTCTGATTTCTTTTTTCAGTTCTTAACTCTGTATTTGCTGTTGTTACCATGCTTTCCACTCTTCAGCCCAAAACATGTGTTTCCCTTCAAAAGCACCTGTTAAGTATTTAGGTGCAACGATCCAGAGTCATTGGTCAAATTCAGAGCTCTGCGCTCTGCATCCTTTTTGTTAAGCCAGCAGCACTGTCTTCAGACAAGTGGTTCTTTGTTCAGTTGACCATTTCAAAAGTTTTAGTGATTTTGATATAAAAAGCATCTGCAACTCTATTGTGACTTCAAGTTACTGTCCTGCCTATATTCCTTAAATAATTAGTGAAATAGTTAAATATTTATCAAGGTTTATATAATGACTAAGATGTATTTTCCAGCTTCTGTGATTCTTTATAAGCATAACTTTTTAAAGGGCATCACACTAGTTCTTGTGCCTCTGTTTGGACTGAATGTAGAGTATATAGCGAAAGAAAAATTGTAACAGTTTCTTTGGAGCTACTTTATGTTTTTAATTATATTTGCCATGATACATACTATTCCAGTGCTGTTTAAAAGAGGCATGTTTCAAAGATGAAGAGTTGAAAGCAGAAGTGAAACATCTGGAAGTAGAAAGCTTGGAAGGGAGAAATGGTTTTGAATGGAAAAGGAAAGGAAAATAAATTCAAGCTAAGAAAAGCTAAGGGATGAGAAATGGAAATGACTCAGGAAGACATCTGTTGAAAGATGTAAATAGCTGCAGTAGGGCTGTAATAAATGAGAAATATAAATTGAAGTAAAATTAAAACTGTATTCTGCATTCTGTAATGAAGTTAAGTAATTTGAGTTGTTCTTTTATATTATTGTTCTCTGGAACAGTGCCATACTTCTCATAGTGTATTAATATGCTGGTGTCCTCATAGATTATACAATTCTGGTTAAACATCTTTCCCTTCAGATGGACACATTTGTAAATCCACTGCGTAACTCTATGAGAAACGTATCAAATGCAGTCAAGTCTATCCCTGACAGCCTGGCAGAGGGAATGACTAAAATGTCAGACAACATGGGTAAAATGTCAGAGAGATTGGGACAAGACATAAAGCAATCATTTTTCAAGGTAAGAAAATATTGGTGGTTAATACATACTAGTAAATTAGTAGAGGAGTCACTATTGACTCACTTAAAGTAATGTTACATAGAAGACAGGTCGTTAAACAGAAGACCAATCTGCTTTGTCCCTGCACGCTTTTAATAAGGTTGAGCAGTCATTATATGACAAAAATGGAGGTCTTTGCTATTAAGTAACGTTTTTAAGATGGCATCTACAGACTGTTACAGCTATCCTTCACTTAATTCAATGCAGTAACTTGAGAAGAGCATGAGATTGACTGATTTTCTTATTTTTTAACCAGCCATCTCATAAAGCTAATTTCCTGCATCTGCTGTTTTCATTAGGAAAAAAACCCTGTATATTTTGAAACTCAGAATAAGGAGATGGCCTCTTTTTTGCTTATTCCTTGCTGAATTCTGGTTTAAATTAAGTTTTCTTTCTGTCTTTCCTGCCGTCTTTCCTCATCTCTTACATTCATAAAATATAATACTTTGAAGGTGGGGAATGGTAGCATGGCATGCAATCTGGAAGTCCTGTGAAAATAGTAATCTTCAGAACATGTTCATCTTCCCTTTGTTTCTCTGGTCCTCCTCTTCCTGTGCATAGCTGTAAGGTCTATGATCAGGGATTGTTCCATTTTGTGCTACCAAAGCAGTTATATATGGCAGATGTAGAACAGCAACTGAGATGAGTGAATTAACCCTTAAACTATGAAAGGGAATAATAAATTGAGGCCTGGAGGGATTGGTGGGTTTTTTAATTACTTGCAGGGTAAAATGACTGTCTTTGGACTTTCTCACTGCTAGTAACTTCCCTTTCCCTGGTGTATGACTAACAATATATTTACAGTTGTACTCACTGGGAAGCCCATGACTAGGCAGGACTCAAGATCAAGAAGAAATACCTGAAGAAATATCAGTCTCATAAGAGTTTTTAGGTGTTTTTCATTTGAAGCATTAGGCACTTGATAAATTATATGTGGATTGTCTTAATGATAATTGTGTTGATAATTTTGGTAGCTGTACGAGAATATATACAGACTTGATTTTTGGTTTTGGAAGGTGAATGGACTGTGTCATTATCTGCTTTAGCTGGCAATTGGCTTTTGACCAAATGTTGTTTTATGTTTTCATAACCAAATTGCTTATGAAATTTTTTCTGATTTATTCATACTCTAAGGTATTATTTCCATCATAAGCATAACCTTTTTTATTGTAGGTTCCACCTCTGATGCAGAAAACCTATTCAGATCCAGACCACTGCCGTGTTGCAGCACCAATTGATGACAACGTGAGTCTGAGATTTGTCCTTTCAAAGTTGACACCTCTAAAACCAAACAAATGAGTTACTTATTCTGTGATGAGCTACACTTTTATTGTTTTCTGACACTATACCAGGCACTTCAAAACAGTTCTAAGCTTTTTAAAAAGAAACTTGTGTACTTCCTTTTAAAATTAGCATTTCTGCTAGCACTGAAATCGTTTGCACAACATTGGAATAACTGGAAGAGTGCATGTACTACTGCTTCTGTGTTTTATGGCTGGGGGTTTCATTTTTTTGGTTTTTTTCTCTTCTCCCTCCAGTTTCTATCTGTTCAAAGATAGTGTGGTACCAGACTGCCAGCATCATTTCAATTAGCATTTTATGGATTTGATTTCTGATGCAACCTTTTAAGGAGCATTTGTTTAGTGGATCAAAAGAAGTGTTTGCCATGCTGTTGTGGAAGCACTCTTCAGAAAGTGGTCCTAAATAACTAAATTTCTGGTATATGGACACCTAAAATGTGTAAAGTAGTAATATTAAAAACTTGAAAGTGAAGTTTAAGCTCCTGATGGTATCATAAGCTATAGTATTTTACCATTGTTTTGATTGAAACATTGATCATATATGTGCAAACAATTGGAAAAAAACCATTTATCTCTAGGTAGGACAGAAAAGCCTAGGATTACCCATCAGTATATGCATTTTGCTATGCACGTGTTCTGCCCTTTATGTTTCAGGTTTTTTGGTCACATGGAAGCATTTCAATTTGTTTCCCTGTACACAACTGCTGTGATCACTTTGTAGATGTATTTTTACTCAGCTAATGTCTCCTTGAGTTCTTATGGATTTTCTTTTTCCTCATTACTTTTCACTATATAAGACTGTATCCCCAAGTTTGTAATTACAACTGTAATTACAAATATCCTTGGTACTCCCAAAGCTTCTGTTTTGCACAGGCAAAACAAAATAATGTAATTCAAGTATATGAGCAGCTTCTCTGTAGGTATTTCATTGATCTTCTGTAAAATGATTAGATGTTGCAGTTCTTGATTGCTTTAAGTTAACATATCAAGTGTTAAAGGCAGATTTCAGATATTTGAAAACCTTTCAACTCTCAACTGCTCATCTAGGATTAATTGCTCTCAACTTACAAACACTAAGACAAAAATAAGGCAGTTTGAATGGAATTATACTTGGAGAAGCAGTACTGTAAAAGTGAGCCATGGATCTGTACAATCTCCAACCGGATTATGAACCCACTGTCTGTGTTTTAGTTGCGTCTAAAGGTGCAGTCCACCAAAAGAATAATACTAATGTGTTTTTTGTAAGCCAATCTGTGTGACATTATCTGTTAAAAAATAAAATTATGATCCTTTTCTTAATCTTCAAGCATAAAAGCACTGAATAATCATGCAGGTTACAATGATGTCTAAATAAAAGGCACTTCATTGCAATGAAATGTCACTGTTTTTAGCATTCGTAAGAAAATGGTGCCCAAGAAAAGCTCCTTCCAGAAGTTTTTGTGTAAGGCAGTAGGAAGCACAGCAACCAAGGAAGAGGTCAGGGATCAGGTCTATCTTAAGGACATATTTACATGTATTAATTTTATTCAACTTCTGCAATAACTATTGACTTTTGAAATAGCTGTTTCTTCTTTTCTTATTTTAAAAATTCAGTGTATCTGGTTTTATATTTAATTTTCAGTTTTTCTTTGCTAATAATGGTGTTATAGAAGATTTAGAGAAGATTTCATATTACAGTAAAATACAGAGCAAAGTGTTTGTCATTGTTGTGCTTATATTGAAGCATTTGATGCATAAAGTAGCTACTAAATCTGTAGCTTTCTTGAACTGAACTAAAAGTTACTGTTTGTTCTTTTACTTGGTGGTCAGGTGGATGACAATATTCCCCTGAGAGTAATGCTCCTACTTATGGACGAAGTCTTTGATTTAAAGGAAAGAAATCAGTGGTTAAGAAGAAATATAAAAAATCTGCTTCAGCAACTTATTAGAGCAACATATGGCGACACAATTAATAGGTACTGTTTTTCTTATATAGAGCAATCATGTCCGTGACACTGTGTGCTCTCTGTCTAGACATCCTTCTAGGTATTACTAAATTATTGTGGTTTAAATCTGCATGCATTCCTCTTTGAAGAAAATCAATAAACTAAGTACAAATGTGGTGTAAAGTGGAGATAAATGCAACACATTACTGAAAAATTCCAGTAATTCTTACGTGCCAGAGAACTTACAAAACAGCTTTCATGTACAAGAGTTCACATTTCTGTGAATGTAACTTAATATTGATGCTTTTTGCTCTGTTTTACACTATACCTTTTTCAATTAGTATTATGTATTACTTTCTGCACTATTTCTGCTTACATCTCTTTCATGCCACAAATGATCCACTGGCACTATCAAATTATGTGAACTTTACTAAGTTGTAGTGTTAATGTTAAGTTTTTGCTCTCACACTTTAAAAGATGAAAGTGGAAAAGAAAAAGGGCTCTTATGGGGTCTGTTTTACCCTCTCCGTATTTTTTGTAATTCACATGTATCCTTATTAATGCAAATGCAAAGCCAATTATTAGTGCTAATTAAGTAATGTTTCTTGCCCTCAGCTTAGAAATATACAGTTTTCAGGCTTGCCTTCTAGTAATTTGTTTCTGAAATGTAAACAAAAATAACAACAACAACAAAAAATTCTAGATACAGGTTTAGAACTGCATGGTTACTTTCGATTTAGTGCCATGGATCAAAAACCTAATATCTAGCAGGTGAGAAGTAGCTTCCTATTTTTTTTTCAGGACATTCCTCACTGTATCATTTCTTTTTACCCTTCAAAAGTATATTTGTGGTGTTTTCATCATCACTGTTAAACATACAGACTTGTGGTACCACTTATGATGTAACCAGGCAATCAAATAGCACTGGGTCTTTCTCAAGTAATTCCTTGTAGCCAGTTGAAAACTGTCTTGAGAACTGTGCTTCCAAGGACATGCTGCACTGTTAAACAACTCTGAATACCTTCTGCTGTTTCCAAATTGTAGTATAAGCAGCAGAGTTTGTGCACAGGCTGCTGCTTCCTTCTGGCAGAGATGGCTGTAGTACTAGTTTGCTTCTGCTTTTAGAGCCGTTCTAGATACTCATGGGTTCCTCTGATCACCAGTCATACCTTGTCCTGGCAAGTTTTTCGGGTTTAATGGCATTCTGCAGAAAAATTGTCTTTTTCTGTTTCTTAGAAAATTAAATTTAAATGGTGGTTAGGGAAACAGTCCTGGGATTGTGGTGATACACAGAGGCCTGTATAATTTCTGTAAGCATCCTGGATTTGGATGTAGAACTGTGTGTGTATGGGTTGGTGAATGAAGGCCTGATGAATGATCAGTCTGTTAAGGATTGTGAAGTAGCCATACAAACTGCAGCAAGTATTTTGAGATTCTGAGTAGGTCCTTTGCTTACAGAAGCAGAACTTAGAGTGCTTCATGAAGAGGAATGCTCTACAAGCAAACCAGTTATCTAATGCTGATGGGGGATGCAACAACAGTTTTGCAGCCAACTTCATTATCATGTATTTACCCAAAAAGGAAGAATCTTTAGCTTTAGGGAGTGATCAGTGAACTTAGATTTCTATCTTGAGAATCAATGTTTGCCTTCCTATTGTGCAGTATTACAGAACCTCCTTACAGAGTTGGAGAAAGTTGAAATTACATTTTGTTTGCCCTAGAATGCTCTTTAAAATGATGCTTCACTTGTGGGTTCTCTGCTTTAAAAATTAAACGAGAGACTTGTTGCTTTGATTTTAGAAAAATAGTTGATCATGTTGATTGGATGACATCTCCTGAGCAAGTAGCAGATGCAGTGAAACGCTTCAGGTATGTCTTTTATCATAGATGTTAAATATGAAGTACTCACCAGTTGATGTCTAATATCTATATGTCTTCCTATTCTTCTTACATGAGGAAATGATGAAATTATTGTTACTCTACAGAATACCAGTTGGATCATACACTGCTTTTACATACATTAAGTGAGCAAAAGCAATTGTCACGCAGAGAAGACTATTTCTGAGTTTTTCCTCTACCTTAAAAACTTCTTTGTTAACCAGTCTAGAAGAGCTAGAGGACAGGTATACTTAGAAATGTCTTATCACTGTGGCAGTGTAGTGTCTTGTTTGCCTTGATGAAGGCATGTACATGCCTTCCTTTCAAAGGCAAACAAATTAGTGCTAAGAGAGCCGTAGCTCTGAGATAATGTTTCACTTTGGATAGATACAAAGGAACTGAAGTCTGAATTTGAAATTATCAAAGACTCTGTCTTTCAGTTTCCGTGGAATGGCTTCTACATTGTTGTTGAGAAAGTGTTAACCACTTTTTTTTTTCCCTGTAGTTTGGGGTTTTTTTTGCCGGGGTGAAAGGCAAAGTAGGGTAATGTATTCTCCAAAGGGTCATAATTTACAAGTATTCTGTTATTCTTTGATTAAACTGTGGGAATGTGTACTTTTTATTCAGAAAAAAGATTGTCTTTCACTGGTGGCAAAATAGGTTACTAGACAGAGGCATGTCTTTTGCATTGGGCTTTCTACTACACTGAAACTATTTCTTCTCAGCTTTAGCTTGTTGAAAGGCTAACTGCTAGTGTCTGATAAAGCAATGAATAGACCTAAACGTAGAATCTGAGTAGCAATAGTCTGATTGGTAAAAGCAAGGCTTAAGTCCGTTTTATGTAAAAACTGTGTGGTATTTGAATGGTTTTGATTAGCATTATTTTATTAAAATTTTATTTCATGTGATTCCTGTACTAAAAAATCATAGCTACTGATAGATTGAGTGTATTATACTACTTGCTTTTGATTTTTTCACTTTTTTTTTCCTCTTCTAATATTTGAACTGTGTGTTAGGTTGTGTGCAAAGTACTTTCTTGTATTTATTTTATGAGATAGCCTTAAAAGATTTAAAAGAGCTTTTCACTTGATAAAATGTTAATGCATTTTGACAGATTTGCTTTTGTTACAGAGATGCTTTTTGGCCCAACGGCATTTTAGCAGAGACTGTTCCACGAAGGGACAAAGCTATTAGAATGAGAACAAGAGTGGCAGGGAAGACCAAATTACTGGAGGTGATGCCAGGTAACTGAGTCTGAGATTAAACCCTAATAATCCTTACCATATATTGTTACTGAAATTAATGTCAATATTCTTGTTGATTGTGTTAAGTACTGAAAAGAAATGCTGATGTATGAACTGTATTTAAATGAAAAGGTTTCTAATTATTAAAGCACTGGACATTTTGACATGTACTGTCAGTAATTCTGTTGGACCCAACCCGGTATGTAGTTTCTAGAGGATTTAAGTTGTGCCTGAAATAGATATATTCCCAAACAGTATGATTTCTTGCAAACATGGTTTCCACATATATAGGATAAGAGTGAAGTAATTTTCAGAAATAGCCTCTTCTGTAAGAGAGCTTTTTGTTTAGTCATGTTGTGTAGAGGCGCTATTACTTCAAATTTCAGGCTACATAGTTTGAAAGACTTAATATTCAGTTTAAGTTTGTTGTTAACATGGAAGTAGAATTTAGCTTAAACTTCTGTGTAACTTCTGTTTTTGTAGATGAACTGAAGCACATCATAGGCGCTGAGACTACGCGGAAAGGCATTCTTCGGGTCTTTGAAATGTTCCAGCATAGTCAGCTGAATAAGAGAATGGTGTATGTGTTTCTGGAGAGATTTCTAGAAACCTTATTTCCACAAAATAAGTTCCCTGAGCTCTTCAACAAACTGCATTCAAGGTCAAAGCAAATGCAGAGATATAAGCAGAGACTACACTCTACTCAAGCGCCTTCCTTACAGAAAAGGTGACACTTCAAATCTATTAAGCTGGTGTTTGTTTGTCCAGGATTAATTACTTGGGCATATTCTCTGGGGCTTCAAACTCACATGCTGTCATTTCTGCACCAGTCTTCTAGTGTCACATATTAGATTATTAATGCATCTGTAAGACCTGTGGATCTTCTCATCTTCACTTGTAATTCAACCACTACCAGAATGGTTTGTGTGTCTTAAATGATTTGGTGCATCTTCATGCAACATTGAGAAGAAAACTGGCCCAGTATATCAGAATGCTGATCCCTTCCGTTCCTGAGTCGATGTTTTGCCAGCAATGAAAAGTGCCAGACTGTTCAAGTAAAGCACAACTATGGTGATACAATTGAAGAAAAGGGTGTTTTGGCACTGGGAGATAGTGCAATGTGTGAGAGTCAGGTGGAATTGTTCTGTGTTACAACTGTTGAGGCTCTGTAGGGCTATTTTAACATTCCTGTAAAGGCTGAGTTAACCAGAAAAACAATCTCTGGAATAGCAGGTTCATAGGGAGAGGGGAGAAATAGCTGTAGCCCCATCATAAAAGTACATTTATGGAATAAAAGTTGAGGTAAGGTGGCTTTTATGCCACATTTGCATCACGTTTCATATTCTGAAAATTAAACTAACCTTGTATCTAATGGGGGGTTTAGTAAAATCAGAGGTGCAGTTGAAACAAACCCTTTATTGTAATTATTCTGTAGCTTTAGGGGCCATATGCTGCTCTTACAGCACCTGGCATGCATTTTGCATGTAATTTCAGTGGAGAAGGAGCATCGTATTTATGTTCAATTGGTCTCTTGGAACATAAGTCGATAGTTGCAGAAGGAAAGGGATACATGTTTCAAAGAGGATAGATATTGTGTTAGAAGATGAGGAAATTGCACTAAGACACAGTTTAAACACAACTCCCCACTAAAATCTGGAACTTTTTTGGGATGTAAAAGACTACGTCCTACTTAATTTAAAGATTCCTTACCTTTTAGTGTGTAAGCCTCATATGGAAAAATGTTAGAATTACTTGGTTCCTCACAGGTAAAAGATTTCATTAGTCATATGCAAACACGTGGAAATTTCTGAATGCATCTCAGTGTATATATGAAAATAAAAAAATAAAACTACAATATTTTTTTAAATAATTTTTTTATTTTTTGCATAGTATAAAATTTTAATAAAAATTTGACATCGAGGCCCCACATCCATCTGTTTAGTTTCATTGAAGAAGTTCTGTCCAATTGAAAATACAATAACATCAGAATAATCCTGTTTGGCCACAGCATATCTCAGCTTGTGTTTTCTTTTCCATAGTCCCCAACTGTTTGAGCACTAGTATCTTGAGTGAATAGAAGGTAATCTTTTAGAGTCCCTTTTTTTTCTGAACGCTAAACACAGGGTAAGATACAGCTATGGATCAAGGATCCTGAGGATCCTTGTAGTAATTTGTGTCTTAATGGGAACAAATGGTCCTTTTATGCAAGTGAGAGACATAGACCTTTGATGAAAGCGTTCTGAGACAAGATAGAAGGCTCTCAAAGGACCTCGTTAAATTGACTGACACCTCTATATAGGTAGTTTTTCTCATGGACTCTATTAATGAAATGTAGCCTTTTATCATACTACTTAATGATGATCATATTGTACTGTTAACGTTCTCATACAGTATGCATGGGCTCAAGTGCACTTGTTTTTTTCTTTATTGCAGAACTAAATGCTGTAAATTAAATCCCTTTCTTTTGTAATCCCTATGAAGACAACTTGGTAAATATAGAAGAACCCCTCTTCCTTCCTCTCTGCAGGTTCTGTAGAAGTGTGATGGTTAAATGCTTTTGAATTTAACAAAATTCTTGAGTTCTTTGTGAAGTAATCAACATAGCCAGCTCCTATTGTTTACATGCCTGTATCTTCTTCTGATGTCAGGGTGCTCAAGCATAACTGACTGATATCTGACTGATGAAAGATCATTCAGCAGTTGTTCTTGGCGATACAGTAAATATCTCATTAATCCTACCAAATCTAATTTATGTCTCTTAAGTCAGTGAATTTGTTAAGCAGTATGAAAGTCAGAAGTTCAAATACTGTTTCGTCAAATCTGTGGAACCTTTTATCTGTAGGTACCATGAAAAATTTCGAGAGGATAGTGATAATATACAAATTTGGCTTTTTTTTTTTTAGTTATCTGGTGCATTTCTGTACAAAAATAAAATAATATCTCTAGGAATGTGAACTCAACATCATACACTGTGTTTATTAGTCGTTTTACTTAATGAATTTATTACATATACCTATACACACATTTATATACGCATGTGTGCATATGTATATACGTATTGAAGTTTTGTCTTCTGTATTTAGTTACAGAATGTGGCTTCCTAATTCAGTGGTGCCTGTTGGCTGGCAAGAACCCTCAGAAATGAGTACTTTTTGTTAAAGCGAGTTTGTATGTATCTTTATTTAAAAGGTTTTGCTGTCAACAATTTAAAGTACCCACCCTGTCAACCCATGCAGCCTATTATCCTAGGAAGTTTCCAAAACTGAATGTTAATATACAGCAGTCTGGGTGTTTCTTCTGGCCTTTAGGTGCTGTGACTGGCCGCTGAAAATTGTGCCATTGTCAATAAATGCACTTGTTTTAGCCTTAATTATTTTTTAAGAGAAAATGAGCAATTGAATTTTTCATTTGGTTCATCCTCAAGCTTGTGCTGCTGGTGTTTGCTAGAACTAAACAGTAAATTTTAAGTGCTACCAGAATGTGTACCAAAATGAAACTATATAAATTCCACAATCTAAATTTTAATTTTGTGCAATATTTTCATTTAATGCATGTGTATTTGAATAGCTGTAAAATAAATGAATTTTTAATGTTCTGAAGTCTAGGTTAAAAATGTCTTCTCAGCTGAACAATTCTGCATTCTGTTGTTACGTTAGTTTATTTAAGGACTTGTTTTATAAGTCTTACTTGTTACTCCTTTGTTAATTCCTTTGTTCTCAATGATCCTTGCTCTCCTGAGCAAAGCTCATATGTTACAAGGGAAGAATCTGAAGAACACATCTCATAAATTCATAGAGCTGTTATAGATTACTTGTGCATATCATTGTACAGTAAGTGTCAGCTGTGTGCCTAATTGTTCTGTTGATGCTTTTCCCTTCCCTTCCCCCTCCTCTTGTTTCTGTAACAAAGAATGAACATGAAACGGGCTGCCATGGTCACTTCTACTGAATGGCAGAGGACTCTGAATTTTTTTTGGAGTTTGCATTTATGTTCTGTCCAATAGAAAGCTAAAAAATTACACTAATAAAGTATTAACAGGATTACTATGAGTCTCCATTTATTTTTCAAATAACTGTCTCACTAGCAGGTACGAAAGGTCACTAAAGATAAAACTATTGCTGTTTAAGTAAAACAAGCATTATTTCTTTTTTTTTTTAACGTTTTATAAACTGGGTTTGCTTCTAACAAATTAATCTCTACATTCATTTTTAACTAATGCTTGCAGAGAGTCCTCTATTTTACAAAGAAGCCGAAACGATGGGATTGTATGATATAGGAGGGGGAGTTTTATATTGTTGCACATTTTTTTACTCTTTGGCTTTTTCCCCCGGGTTTATTTTTGCAGCAGCTGGATCTACCATGGGATCACAATTGTTACCCTTGATATATTTATTCCAGCTGTTCCACATTCATCAAAAAGATGTCCTGAGCTACAGAAACGTTAGTTCTTTGACCCTTAAGTAAAGTGTTTACCGCTTTGTCTTGCTACAGGAGATACACACGTATCAGGAATTTTACTAGCTACAGGAGATACACACGTATCAGGAATTTTACTAGCTGATTGGAAGTTCTTCTTTGTCGAACCTGTTATCCTAGGGTAATTTCGTGGCAAAAATACACTCCATAATAAGCTTATTTTTCAAAAAGTCTCTAAAATGTTTGCCCTTTGCTAACTGAGGGTTATATGTGTCTGTGGCTTATTTAAATCTTCTGTCTGTCAGATTATTTAATTTTGGTTTTGATGTCTAGTGCAGTGTGATTGCTAAAGTTTTCTTGGAGTTCAGTAGTCAGCATCAGTCTTCCTTGACTTAACTACAAATTCCATAATTTATCTTTTGGAAGAAAGGAAATTGTATCATGAAAACAGTTAGTTCGCTTTTGTTACGTATTTCAAAAGAAATTAAGCTTTAGTAAACATTTAAAACATATATGCCACTACAGTGTGTCCCTCCCCAAAATGCGTTTGACTACTTTTGTATTCCGATATCTCAAATAACTGTTTCCCAGTTATTTGAGATATTTGCCATGTCTCTGAATTACTGTGGCATGTTGGGCTTGGGATAATCTGCATGGGTCAGTTAAATAATTTGATCCCTGGTTCAGCAAGGGCTAACTGGAATTTTCATTTGGCGTTTTAGAATTGGACTAGTACGTAAATTAATTCTGAGGTTAGGCTTAAGTAGTGAACAAGATTATACTGAATTTGTTGGGAATCAAGACCTACTAAATGAAGATAAGGAATGTAGATGTCAAAAATCGTATTGTTCTTTCTGACCATAACACTTTTAAACATGAGTCCAAAGTAGTCTATTGCGGTTTTGTGCTGAATTTTCTCAGCTTGAGCTCTGGAAGCATGTTAATTCTGAATTAAATTGAGAGATAATGATGAAATTTTTCTGTTATCAACTTTTGAGAGTTTTAGATAAGAGATTCTCAATATTATTGGGAATTGGGAACCACCTTCTTCATTTGGAACATGTGAAAGATGGTTCTGTGAGTTACCTGGTAATTCCATGCACAGAACAGCCAGAACTTTTGCTTCTTTTTGTTCTTTTTCTTAAAATAGCCAGCCTGTATTAGGGTAAGTACAAAACTTTGCAGATGTCAGCTCCCCTTAGCAAGCTACAGGTTTGTTATTTTTCAGTGTGATGGTGAAGTTGGAATTTGATTATCAAAGGCAATATTTTTATTACCAAGAACTTCATACAAAACATTCCTTTATAGTCTGTTTAAAAAATTGTTTTCACATCTTGCTCAATTGTATGTTATCTATGTTGACTTAAAACACTGGCTTCCCATTAATCCTGAACATCATTTCTGCAAACAAACAAGACCTGCTTATATCTAATGTAAAAACGTGGGTATCTGGGGGAGAAAAGGAGCTCTGTGCAGTGTTCTTCTGTTTTCGGGAATTGGATCACTGCAAAAGTGAAAGCGGGATGTCATGCATTTGGAAATTCACCAATTTTGCTGACTTTGTGCAGTGCCATGTAATGGAAACATGGGCTTATGGTTCTGTGGATCTCATGGAAAAGCATGTTAGTTTTTATTACATATGGGTTCCAAGTGTTGCTGAGGCTAGTGGGGAGTAGTTGCTGTAAATTCCTCTGAATGGGTTGGAGCCTCATGGTTCTGCTAATGAGGGAAGTGCAGCCTGTAGAAATGTGTTACTGGCGAGGGTCCTGTAGAACCAACACATGGGGCTGTCACCACTGAAAAAACTTCCTGAGGCACCTGAGTGATGCCAAGTGATTCCACATAGAAACATTATACTGTTCCACTTGGTGTAGAATCCATCCTTTTTTACTTTCTGTCGGTGATACTGCTATTGCCAAGAGTATTGTGGTCTCTAGAGGGTGTGTCATCCTGAGCCTAAGGAGTGTAGTAATACTGGATAGATGGCTGTTTGTGTAGGTGCACTCTTGGCTTGACAGTCATAATATTTTTCTTCTAGGATTGTGGACTACAACTGAATAGATTCCATAAGAAGCAATAATAGGAATAAGAGGAATTTTAAATAATAATTAAGATTAATTATTAAGACTAATAACTTTAAAAATTATTTTAACTGGAAGCTTTTGTACTGATGATTTATTTATTTGATACCAAGTCAAGTGATCACTTACTAAAGTGAGGGAGAGGTGGCTCTCATAGTGGGTCTTAACCCGTTTCTTAGAAAACAAACAGTAAAATTTTGTACTCGCTTAGCAACAGCATGTGAAGCACAATATTCTCAGTTCATTAACTTGAGAGAGAATTGAATAAACTGAAAAAGCACTGCAGAAGAAAAATTGAGGTGGGTCAGAAATACCTCTCAACTTCATATTTATTTTGAAAACTTAAAGGCTCTATCAATATCCCAGTCCAATACTTTAAGCTTTCACACAGTTTTTAAAAATTAGACAGTAAATAATTGAATTTTGCAGCATAATTGATTTTTTCTGCATCTCCAATATTGTGTGCATGTGTGCTTCTGAGACTTACACATTTTGTATCGAGCACTTCATGTCAGAGAAATACTATTTCATATGCAATGCTTGTTTTCTTTCCCATTAGCTATTTGTAGGTTTTATCACAGATGAAGAGAAGCACTCTCCAAATAAACTGCCTAGTCTTTGCAAACTGCTTTGGTTGATCACATCAAAATTAGTTACATTTGCTCAGTTAGAAAATACTTCTCTTTTTGTTAAAAGACAAAAAAACTGAGTGCCACCACTAGGAACTGCCAGAGGTAATGTTTGCTGCTTCTGATTATTTCTTTTAACAATCAACAAATCTCATGTTCCTTCTTCCAAGGAAACCTAAACCAATGAAGTCTAACACATAACGTTAGGTTATGTATATGTACATAAGTGTATGTTGTGTGTTGCAAAGTATAGAATTAAGTGCAATCTTCCTGACCATTTTTGGGGGAAATGTGCAGTTTTAAAATCAAATATGGGGAAATGAAAAATTATGCTCTTGATAAGATTTTGAGCTCTTGATATGATTTTTTTAAAATATAAAACATGCCAATCTTGAAACCTTTTTTTAAGAATTCTTTTTGATGGATTATTTTTTATTCTAATCAGTTCTTTTATACTTGTAATAATCCCTCATGTCAAAAATTCCCCCCCCCAAAAAAAAAAGAAAAGGCTGGCATACATTTGCATGTCGCTTTGGCTACACAGAGTGTTTTCAGCTACTTGGAATGTTTTTCATGAACTTGCTCTTAAAATATGGACAAATGTAAACACGTTTATGGTGAGTGATGCCACGCATCCATGCGTTGCTTAAACAGCAGTGGGATTGTCTGTAGAGGAGATGTGGGCAAAGAGCTGTGTTTTGTGGGCATTACAGATGTTCAGAGCATGGGAACACTGGAGTTGTTAAAGAATGCTTTCAAAGCAGAGGACACACTGAAATCTTGGCTAGCAGAAGCTGATTACAAAACAGTAATGCACATGCTGGTTGAGCACGGGAACGGGCTCGCTAGGGAATGGTCACAGCACCGAATCTGTCTGAGATCAAGGAGTGTCTGGACAGGACTCAGGCACATGGTGTGATTTTTGGTGGTGTCCTGTGCAGCGGTCCAGGAGTTGGACTCGATGATCCTTTTGAGTCCCTTCCAGCTCAGGATACTCTGTTGTATGATTCATAAACTGCTGTCTGAGCCTATTTTGACCATCTATGCTTTTGCCTTCTATGTGGTGGCTATCCCTTAAAGTTAAATGAGAAAGAAACCACAGTTAAGACTTCTGTTTCTGTGCCTGTTTTTTATGGGCCTGGAATAATTTCATTTAAATGAATCTTTGCTTTCCTATTAACAATTCCACATATAAGCTAAATTCCACTCTAACAGCCTGCTGCATCTTTTAGGTAATGTCAATTCACAAATCCTAAAAAGAAAATATTCTAAGGATAATTACCTGAGATTTTCCATACTTGCATAGTGTATTACCTTAACACATCAAGTTAAAAAAATTCTACTCTTGCTTTTTTATTTAATTATGTTTGAAGTAAACCAGACAATTCTAGTATTGTTTGTGCTCAGTAAGTTTTACAGCAGCAACTGTTTACTCAGTGTAGGAATAAGTTTGAAAGACTGTTTTTTGTTAAACTAACTTAAACTTACAAAAAAATGTAAAATATTTCCAAACACAATTAAACCTGATAAAACACTTTTATTTAAAAGTTGGCTCTTTTTCAACTCTATAGTCAAAATTTAACATTTTGTTGTTGTTGCTGTTGTTCAACAAGTTGTTTTGTTGTAAGTTACAAGCAGGGGATAGTATGTTTCTAAAAGCAGATGTATTTTGAAGGAGATTACACAGTGCACATGTAGAGTCGAATGATGCATGTGACAAGGTACTTGTGGGCAGGCAGCGAAGTTACTGAGCGCCATTAAGAAGAGGTGGAGTAGAGGAGCTGAAACCCTCTTGAACTGTAGAGGTTAAAAAGAGGTCAGGCACTGGAGTTCTTGGATCTACACCCCTTCCTCTTGTCCATCCTTCCCACTCGCTGCAGAGTGTTTTGGTTATGCTTTATGGCTTCAAAATTCAAGAAGCTTGTCTCCTGGTGTGATTTGCTGCTGACTTTTCATAAGAATAATTGGTTGTATGAGATGAAAATAAATACTTCAGAAATATTTATGAATTTTCGTCCAAAGCTTCATGGCAGCTAGTTCCAGGCCTCCGTTCTCATTTATTCTAACCCTGAGCCACGTTCCTGGTCTACATTCCTCTCTCTTCGCAAAGTGTTTTATGTTCTGTGTTTTTTATCGGTGTGTGATGGTCCAATAGTGCTTGAGATCTGCTTGGTATAAAGAATGTGATTGTGTGTGTCAGTATGATCAGTGCATGCAGTAAGGGAGCTCCACTGGGGGAAAACTGACACACAGCAGGTGTGCAAGGAATAAGCAAAAACATTTTACTATGATAAAGATCATGAAACTGAAGGCCAGAGAATGTCAGCTATTTCTAAGACCCCTGACATTTTCATAAAGTGGTCTTATGGTACACGCTTGCCATCATCTGTTCAGCTGTGGAGGGTTTTGAGAAAAAAATGTTAATTCAATGGTGCTGTCCTTGACAGAGTCCCAAAACTTCATGTTATTCCACAAAAGTCTGTAAGCTTCGAAATTAGTGGAAGGTGTAGTTTGAAATATTTTCTCCCAAAGCACTTGGTCTTTGTGCATTGTAGCACATTTGGGGTTGTTTGTGGGTGGGATCATGCTTTGTGGTTTGGTTTGAGGGGCGCAGGGGTTTGTGTTTCTGAGCCCCACAGGATAGGGCTGAATATTTGCTACAGCCAGGTGTGATGCAAGATGGGCACAACCTTGCACAGACAGAGGTAAGCTCCACCAAAGGCATTTGTTCTGCTAATTCTGGTGCTTTCAGGAAGAGGGAAACGTTTGCTTTGAAAGCTGCACTTCTGAAGTTCTCTGTTCCCACAGACCTGACAATCCTTTTGTGTCAGAAGAGACTTCTCTGGAATTACCAGGGCTGTGGGTGTACAAGGAGGTTGCCCTGGATTCAGCAGTTGGATCTTCTATTTAACATTATCCTATCAAAAGTCAGGGATCTCCTTGGCATCTGGATCAGATCAAGAGAGATGACCGGTGTGTTTGCAGGTCGATTTGCTGAAAATCTGCCCTAGTTTCCCTCCTAGGAAAGAAGCTTCAAGTAGGAGTAGGTTGTGTGGAGCCTGCACTGAGCAGCAGCCTTGAGGAACCTCTGGTGAGTCCCCCAGCTGAGAGTGGGCCAGGCTCAGTGCTGAGCCTGTGGGAGGCTCTGAACAGGAGAGACTGCCCAGGCAGTGGAAGAAAAGTTTTGCATCCCAACATGTGGTGTGACAGGAGGAATGGCATTCAGGTGCAGCGGTATCAGGGTGATCTCCTGCGCCCTCACAGGTAAAGCCTCTCTTCCGTGGAGCCCCAAATGGAGGCTATACAAAATCATGGTTCTGCTTTCAGGGGCACAGAAAGAGCACAAGGCTCTGCAGGGAACAATTTGGTCCATTGCTTTTCATTTTAGTCCTTACCAGGAACTTCAGGATGGTGCTCACGGGTTTCAGCTTATTCTCTGAACAATAACTAGTAAGATAGCCTTGAACGATGCAGATAAATAAATCCGTGACTTTTCCAGCCTGGTGCTGCTTTGAAGCCCTGTCTTTAGTGCTCTTTTTCAGAAAAATAGAATTTAACTGTTTGCGCCACCATATTTTTGCTTTGGTGTATCGGTCTAGCCAGCCCAGCTTCACAGTAGTTGGCACTTTTACCCTCTTGGAAAAAAACCTTCTCGCTACAGGTGTTTTTCTTTTTCTGTAAGGGGGTTCTAGAAGGTCACAGAAGCATGAAATCTATCCTAATTCAGCTTAGCTGCTAATCACAGAGAGAGAAAGAAAGTGTGACTGAGTACTGAGTAAATGTCAGTTGGCACCTGTTTTCACAATCTCAATTTGTTTTTCTTCTCACACCATATTACACCTCTTAATTTAATTTGTGACTAGGCTTTTCTCCTTCCAGCTGTCCAGGGCTGCAGGGCACACGTTCCAGCTGGTGTTATCGGGGGCTTTGCTCAGCCTGAGGACTGAGCTGAGCAAATCACCAAGTCCCGCAGCCGCCCAGGATCTGGGTACTCTCTTGCTGCCTTATCTCACTTACAGACTGGTAACTTAATTCCCTGGACCTGAAACGGAATATGCATATTTCAAATACCTTTAAAAAGTCTTTCCCATCCTAACTATGTTGTTTTGGGATTAAAATGGACTTTAGGTAACAGAGTGGCCCATTCATCAGCTTTGCAATAATTATGGTGCTAATGTTGATTTAAGTTTGTTTTTTTGAAGAGAAAGGTTCCTAATGGCATTTGCAGAAGGGTAGGCTGCCTGGCAGTTGTACTCTGAGTGTGTCACGTGTAAGGGCTGCATTCTCCTTCTCTCCCGTGTGAAAGCACATGAAAAACAGCAGGGCTGGAGAAATCCAACGTCCCACCCCTGTGCCCCAGAAAAGTTTAAGACAGTCCCAGAGTGACGTTCAGAGAAGTAGCAAATTTAATTTCTTGGACCTCAGACTATGATAGCTTAATCCTTCCTCTCCAGCACAGCTATCTTCAAAAATAAGATGCATGACTGTCTGGCAAAATTAACAGACAGACAGAGAGATGATGAATTTGTAAGATACAGAAGCCAGTGTTATCGCCAGAGCTTCTCTTTGTGTACATCTTGGTATTCCAGGTCAAGAAAGAAGGAAATTGCCCAGCCCTGTTCTCCCTGAGCAAATGTTTCTTGTCTTCTGTCAGCTCTCTGAATTTCTAAAAATTATAGTGTGTGTATGTTGTAGCGCATATTATTAAATAGGCTGTTAATTTGCTGTACAGAATCTAATCTGTTACCAACTCTACCACTGAAACCTGCTAGCTAAGGATACTTCCATCCTGATAAGCTGATTTTCTTGCAAAAATCATTGTCACAATTTCTCTTACTGCTGTTAGCAATTTCTCCCATTTTAATTTGGGAAAAGTCCTGTATAGTAGTATGGTCCCTATATTAACTGATACTGCTTCTTTTCCTCTCCATAAGTGGTTCCAGAGAGTGAATATGTTAGCAGGTGTCTGAATAAGTAGTCAGATTGAAAATGTATTTCTGAAAATAGGTTCTAAACTGAAGAGCTGCATGAAGGGTTTTTTGTTGACAGTTTTTGTTTGTTTAGTTTGTTTGTTGTTGGTTTTTTGGGAGGGCTTGTTGGCTTTGGATGGAAAAAAATTGAAAAATATTTAATTTAGATGCAGTTTTGGTCAGCACAGGCTGTGGTTACAGGTAGTATTGGCAGGGCAGGCATCAGACACATGGTCTTGGAGGTGGAAAGGGCAAGGACCTGGGTGGGAGCGGCTGTCAGCCCTGCCAGCTCACAGAGGCTGTTTTAGGAGGCTCTAGAAAGTCTTTCTCATTTTCCCAAACCCCAAACAACTGCATTGTTTGTATTAAGGATGACCCAATATTGTATTTCATTTCAGCAGGTCATTCTCTGTTGCCCTTCTCTATCATTTTCTTAGCTTTGTGTACAAGCTCCTGATGGTCAAAGGATCTGACATCTATTGAAATGTTACCCCCATTCTGCATGTATTTCATGGATGTGGGATGGATATTTGAGAAGAAACAATCTTTCAGTCTTCAGGTTTTGATTTTTAGTAAGTCTCTGCTTGCACGTGATGACTAAAGAGGAATTTTTAGAAAAGTCACTCTTGTCACAGCTGGTGACTGCTTGAAGCTTGAAACTTAACACATGTTGAGGCTATCATCATGTAGGTTATTGCAGCTTGCTTTGTCCCCCAGCCGCAGCAAGGGCAATCTTACCTCTGCAGAGTACTGCCACAAAGACCGTATTTTTAACTGGAGCTATTATAATTTTCTGCTTTTCCTGCTGTAGTTGTTCTCAGAGTACATGATCTTTTTAGTCCCTCAGAACATGTAGAAGCAGTAACAGGAAAAAATTAAGCTGCAGAGAGATCCTGTAACAAAGTCAGAAAAGTATACCTTTGCAGTTTTTGGCAAATGATATTTGAAAAAACCTCCACATGCTCATTTTGATTTGCAAGAGTCCTTTTTTTTTCCCCCAAGAAACTGTCCCAGCTGTACTACTTTATAGTTCTCTTAGACCTGCTTCCTGTGTGCAGCAAACGCACTTTGAGCAAATGTGAAGAGTCTGGTGCTCAGGTGCAGTGTGGTGGCTGCTTCTACAGCTGGTGGGAGACCTGGGTCTGCTCATAGCATCACCTCCCTAATCACCCTGGTGCAATGCATGAGATAGATATATCCACCGAGTGATAAAGATTAATTTTTCTTCATTTTTCTGACGTTTGCTCTCTTTGTAGTGCCTGATACTTAGCAAAATTATGCCATAAAAATTGGAAGCTTCTCTGTTTTGTATTTCCATATTTCTTTTTCATCTGTCCCAGTCTTGCAGGTTTGCCATAATAGAATTATTGGGTTGATTTTCTTTTTGTTTGCCTATATTTACTTGTATTTTGTGCTGATTGCCACTACTTTGAGTCAAAAATGTGCAGATGGTAGCACCTGATTTTTCACAAATTTCCAGCTAAACTCAGAAAGTAGAAGGGTTGTATAAAATGTTGGAAGAGATTTCTGACTTGCTAGCAGTCTTCCCTCTCTCTTGCCTCACTTTTCCATCTTTATTATAAGCCTTACATAGAACCCTGCCCTTTCAAAAAGGTATCATAGGGCTGATATGCCAAATAATTTTATTTGTGTGCCTATTGCTGATGACAGAAATGTCAGGTAAAACTTCAGTGTGTGCAAGTTAATCTGTAGAGGCTGCTGAATTTCTCTTCCATTCTCTCTAATGAAGGATGCTGCTGCCTAAGATTGTCACACTGAGATAGCGAAAAGTGAAGCTTGGAAGAGAAGTAAACACCGGGAAAATTTATTTGCCTAATTATCCCTTGTGGGAGCAGGCTGGATTGAACTTCCTAAAATCCTTCTGTGTCCTGGTGAACTTTTATTTTTCTAAGTGCAGAGAAATTCCCTAACAAAAAACCAAAGACTAAGGCACTTGGCTTTAAAGTAGGACCACTTAAAAATAAGTATTTCTCTTTTCCTGCAGTAAAAGTTGCTATTCTGAGTATTTCAGGCCCAGCACATCTTGAAAAGTTATGAGGAGTAACATCCAAACATCCTGTCTGTGAGAAGAAGTGGTGCATCCTTTTCCTGCAAGGAGGAAGAGGCTTCTCTTGGAAGAAGCCATATATTCAGTAAAAAGAAGCAAGGTTTCCTGGTTGAAAGTGCAGGAAGATTCTCTGCAGAAGAAAATACAGAGATTTATTTCATCAGCTCTGAATAATTGATTCAAATCTATGAAATGAGACTTCTAAAATAAATACAGGTTTTAGAACGTCCCTATTATATGGATACTGTAGTGTCTATATGACTTTTCTGTCAGACTTGAACAACTCTTGTGCTGTGTGTCTTAAATTACTCACACAGAGCTCTACTCCCAGCCCAGCATGGTGGGGAAAGAAGGCAGTAAACCTGTTAACTGTGTGGCAAAAGAAGAGCTACAGAGCCGGGGAAGGGCCTGCAGCACAAGTCTTATGGGAAGAGAGATGGGATTGTTTATCCTGGAGAAAAGGAGGCTCAGGGAGGCCTTATGGCTCTCTACAAGTGCCTGAAAGGATGGTGTAGGGAGGTGGGAGCCAGTCTTTTCTTCCAGGTGACAAACGACAGGACAAGAGGAAATGGCCTCATGTTGCACCAGAGGAGGTTCAGATTAGATATTAAGAAAACATTATTATCCGAACATGTTGCCAAGTACTGGCACAGGCTGCCCAGGGAAGTCCTGGAACTGCCATCCCTGTAGGTATTTAAGAGATGTGTAGATGTAGCACTTAGGGGCATGGTTTAGTGGTGAGCTTGGTTAATGGTTGAACTCTATGATGTTAAAGATCTTTTTCAACCTAAAACATTCCATGATTTTCTGAAATTTGTCTGAAGCCTCTGCTGCTGGAAGGACACGGCCTGGGCACTCCCTCATTGGTCTCTGCCTGAAGGGCTCCAGTCCTGCATTCACTGCTTCAGCCGTCTGTGTTCACCTGCACCTTTTTGCACGGCTGAGAATTAAAATTGGTGTTTAAGGTCTTTTGATGGCAGTACCTAATAACTGAGAGCTGCTGTTTGTTCAAGCTACCTTTGTTAGTTGTGCCCCCCTGCCTCTTTCTGTTCAGGTTTTGTAAACATGCATTTTTAGGTTAGACATGCTTCACTACCAAATCTACTCGTTAAAGGAAACTTTGCTGCCTCAGGTTTTTATGGCTAACTACCCTAACTTAAACACAGGTGCAGGTTTCCCTGAAAGAACATCTTTTCCAGGGCAATTGTGACTTTGCTTTTGGCTGCTGACTTCTGTACCAGTATCATGGTGTATAACTAAGGCAGGAAATACGTGACTATCATTGTTGCCTGTCTTGTACTTGCCCTTGTTACTGGCAAGCTCTCAGACAAATGAAATGTTCAGAGCAGTATGTTTCTCCCAGTGTTCATTGCCAAATCAGGGTTTAATAACTGGTAATATTTGGGTGCCTTTAGACAGATATCTTTTCTGTCTCTGTTCAGCTAAAAGTGCAGTTAATAACTGTTACTGCATTTATTTAAAAAGTGAATCTTTTATGCAAAAAATTTCTTAAGTAATACTTAAACTGAAGGATATCAAGCATTTATTGAAAGGTGACCTAGACTGTTCATGTGCAACTATGCTTTATCTAAGTGCACTGAAATATAACAATATTGTCTAAATTCAAGGGGAGACTTTGTATTGGGTGTTTTGCAAAGTTTAGCACAATGGTGGTGCCCCCCGCAACACTTCCCCTCACAGAGGGATGGCTGCAGGGCTTTCTGGCAATGCAGAAAGAAGTATGCTGCTGCTTTTTTCTTTTCCTGTATTTACCAAAAAGGAGGGGTGCTATCAGCAACCGTAACAAACTTGAGCAGAGAGCATTTCCCAGTGACCTGATGGCTGACTGGTTTTAATGACCCTCAGCTTTCCTCTGGGTCATTAACTCTCCTAGGTAGTCATTAATCCCCAGGAAACACCCTGGGTCTCAATGTTCAATGTTTAAAGACATGACAGTCTCTTGCAGATATTTTTCCTGCAAAGCATCCAAAACACATATTCAACTAAATTTTTCTTTCATTCCAGATGTTCCAGTGTTTTTCAGTCTCCAGGAGGAATCTTCTCTTATCTTAGTGATTTATTTTGGTCTTATGTTGAGTTGGTATGCAGCTAGTGTACATCTGTGAATTGCAGGTTTCCACACCCTCTGGTTTTGGGCCGTTGCTCTCATTTCATTAAATGAACTGCATATGTCTGTGCACAACATAACGATTGTTGTGCTTTGAAACATATGATTTATTGACCTAATTCTTGATTTCTGTCCTTTACAGTCGCTGTGCTGTACTGATGCCCAGAACAACAGCCTCTGGCAGAGGATGGAGGGATTGATGCTGTAACAGGCATAGACACATCCATTAACTATCAGAGCCAGGGATGGCGAACTCTGGGCCTCAGCAGCCACAGCATGGCTTGAATGGATGGTGCCTCAAAGGACCAGAAATACTTTGATTCTATTCTTGTGTGCACTTATTTCCTTTAAAATAGGACTGCTTAGACTTATCAGGATGGTTCTTTGAAAAAATTTACATGATGATGAAAAAGCATCTGCTGCAAGGCACAGCTGAGTCCCAGAGAAAACAGCCCATTTCAGCTGCTCCTTTTGGGAGGTGCAGCCGTGCACTGGTGCACCAAACACCTGACTTGACAGTGGTGGGGAATCCTGACACTGAGCATGTTGTGGGACTGCTGAGAAGCCTCAGCTCCTGGTGCTGTTTGTGGACAAGCTCCTCCTTTGTTAAATGTTTTGGAATCTGCAACATCTGAAATGAAATTGTTTGTTACTAATGGTAGACCTCTGTAGAGACTGATCTCTTGGTTTTACACACAGCTTGCAAGATGGAGTTCTTTTCTCCAAACACAGAACTTCTTGAAACATTTCTGGGGTGCAAAATACCAAGTTCTGTCAGGTGTTGCCTGTGTTACAGTAATCCCTCCGGAGAGCAGAAGCACAGCAGTGATGCCTGTGAAAGTTCCCAGTAAAACTGCTCTCTGTGACACACCTCTGTCTCTTGGTGTGTCTCTGTCTACAGACAGGACCTTGAAAGGCAGAATGGCCAAACTATCCCAAAACGCACAGAAAGGCTGTGGCAGAAGAGTAGAGCTGGAGGAGTAAAAAATCATCCCACACTTGTGTTTCCTCCTGTTCAGTAAGGATCACAGACTTTGTTGTGGTAAATCTCCCATTTCCTTCACTGAGTAAGGCATGCAGGTGGGAGCAGGCTCCGTGTAAGTAGTAGCTCCTTGCTCTTTATTTGTAGGAAATTGTTTTCATTTTTTCTGCAAACCGGGGCTGAATTACTTTGTAGTGTATGCATTTTTTTTCCTGCGTACCTATTCAAATAACCTTTTTGTGTGCTCAGACACCTATTAATTTTTTATTTTACTCCAGGTTCTTCCAGAAAACAAAATTTACGGCATCTTTCCCATACAGAGCTTCTCTGTGCTCATTTTGTGAGAAAGGCAAATCCCACCTCCTGTAAAGAAAGCAGAGCTTTCCACTGAACCTACTTTCGCTTTAAAAGTTCTGCCTATAAAACAGGCCTATGATCAGTTTCTCAGCCGTAAATGTAATTATAAATAAAAAACCTGTTGCAAAATAATTCTACTTACCAAGACCAACTTTCAAAAATTGTATTATTTTCAGTTGGAATGCTCAACTTTAGTATATCTCTATTTCTAGAGATGAGGGGTTTTTTTCTATTTTGATGTTGTGCCTATTTAAAATTGAGTTGGTTTTCATTATTTATTCTGCAGGAGCACACAGGTCCAAGTCCTGCTGCTGGAGTCTGGCTGAAAACAGCACGAACCTGAAACAAGATTGCCACCTCCTGGTTAGAAACTGGGCTGAACTCTCTGTATTGCAACGTATTTAAACAGATTTTAGATGACAATATGAATGCCTGCTTTTCTGGTTCTGTGCTAGCTAACTGCGTGCCTGGTCAAAGACTGATTGTGATGAGTCGGGATCCCTGGGAGAGGGTGTCACGCAGGGAAGCCACCACAGTCATGTTTATTACCTTTAGTCAGCTCTGTGGTCCCTTTTAAGCCCCAGAATCCAGCGAGGCACACATAATGAAAAATTTAAAGATATTAAGTAATTATAGCCGTGGGAAATTCAACCGGTTACAGCCGTCTTTTCTGCATTAAAAATGGAAAAATAATTGTAGTGCCTCATATATTCCTGTGGTGATAAGACAGGGCAAATATTTAGATATTAGACCTTTTTAAACTATCTCTTGGGAAAAACAGTGGTGGGCAATGTAGATGTTTACCAGTAGCACTTCGTTTTCAGAATTTTGTAGTAATTCCCCAATTTGATGTCTGGAAATGAAGCTAACAAACATTGTTTTAAGCACTGTGACGGTATCTCCATATTCAATGTATGGTGGTATGGGTAAGCTTTTTCAAGGTGTGCTTGGTGAAACAGCAAAATGAAAGTGTATGCCTGGAGACAGAGCTATAGCACTAAGCATTACTGCTGAAAATTTGAGGAGAGCTGCCAACTAATTAACACATCCAAGCAGCTTAGCTTTCCTGCTGAGTTACAGCTGCCAAGGGACTATTCAAGGAGCTGGTTGGGAGCACAGTGGTGCTCTGTGCCTTTTTCTGAACTTTTGATATGTGAGCAAGTGACAAACTGGAAGAAGAAAAACATTCAAATAAATACTTTTAAAGGACCTCAGGAATTACTCATAAGCACACGTTCCTGTGAATAGTAATACATGATTTTTAAAAAATGTCCTGCATGGAAGCAGTGAAAATATGCTTAATATGGAAGAGTTGATTTAAGAGGGATTTTTGTCTCTCATATTTATGATTCTGACACCTTCTAAGAGTCAGATTTGTCCTATCTCGTATTTCATCACCTAAAATCCAGATTTTCAGAAGTAGTCAAACTGGTAAGTGTACTTGAAAACATAATTCTAAAGGGCTCTTGGTCATTTGGAAACCCAGTGCATGATTTACTGTCGGAGCAAGGCTGGAGTTTGTCCCTTGGGAAGGCTGGGACACATATGTGAATGGGCCTTTCTTCTCTGTGGCACACAAATTAGATATGAATTGTGGCCTTCATAAGGCCTTGGAAGAGGCTGTGCACCTCTCCCCTGGGTGCTGGGTGCCTGTCAGACCTGCCCTGGCATCCTGGCCTCTCCTTTTCGTGTCTCACATACAGCAGTGTCTGCCATTAGTTCTATTTTGTAGCTAGACCACAGAACACTTAAAAACTGCTGCTCATGATGTACATGAACTTTACATCAGGAAAAAGACCCCAAGGGGGGTGGGCTCTGGCCCTTCGTGGGCAACCACTGGGTCTTCACTTTGACCAAACAGTGCCACAGGTGTTTCTTCTTTTGGTTTTACTTTGCTTTTTCTCTCCATGGGCTGGTGCTGGATACAGACCATGCCAGCTCCTGGCTGCACACCCTGCATCCACAGCCCACGGACAGACAACCTGGAGGGGTCTTCAGGAGAAGAAACTCACCAAGAGTGCTGGAGAAACAGCAAAGGCATACAGCAAGGCCTGCTGCTTTCCTTTGCTATCAAAACAAAATCAACTTTTCTTTCCACCTTTCTCTTTGTAATCAGCCTCGTGAATCATTGGCTTGCTGGCCAAACCAGTGTTAGAGATCAGACCAGGTTTCAGTGTGTTTTTCTGTACCACCAATCTTGCTGCAAGCTTTTGTGAGAAACCCTTGGGCAGGCACACCTGCCCTTGCTGAAAGTGTGTCATCTTCAGTGGAAAGCACTGGACGTTGTGTCCCCAGTTATCAGCTCTACAGGTTAAGAAAAGTCAGGCTCTAACTTCAGTTCCCCTCATTTTGACATTTTTTTCTCAATAAAGATCAGCAAACCCACTACATGGGCTATTACTTTTAGTAATCAGCAATTAAATAGACACAAACAAAATAAGTCCCATATATTATTATTATTATTATTGCAGCTCAGATTATCTATCTAAACATTTAGAAATATCAAACTTAAGGCATAATTTTTTTGTTTCTTCCTCCTCCCATGCTGGATCTTTTAGTTTATGAAGTTTTATCACCATTCAGGGCAATATATATATGTAAAGTGATATATCTGCATGCTGCATTTTGTGGATTTAATTTCATTTGGAAAAATTGTTTTTCTGATTAACATGATGAAATGTGTCAAGTTAAACCCCAGAAGAGCTCTTAAAGAAGGCTTAGAAAGATAACACTGCTTTTTCAGACAAACGTCTTCAACAGCCATAGCAGAAAATACTGATGAGCTTTGAATTCACTGGTGGACTCATACTGCCACCTAGTGAAAAAGAAGAATTAGCCATCTTATACAACCCTCTACTAAATGAATTGATTTTTCACTATTATATCATAAAGTTTGAAAGAGTAGCTTTGAGAGTAAATATAATTTCATTGGATTTCAAGCTTTAAGTGCTCAGACATTAAATAACAGGTTATATTTAGCCTTGTGAAAAGGCTTGTCTACTTGATAAAGTATTGCTACAGGGTGATATATATCATGTCATGGACTTTTTTTTTCAGATATGCAATTTCCCAGAAAGCCTGTGCAAGTTATTTTTTTGTGGCCTCTTGAAAATTTTTCCATTCTGCGTCTTTGTAAACTTCTTTTATGCTCAATCCTGATCACAGAGGTAGCTTGTACATTTAATATTGTTCTTAAGTGACATTTTCACTGGCAGGATTTAAGGATATGACATAAGGAAATCAAGAGCAGATGGGTTATTTTTCTGTTTATTTGGCTGGTTTTTTTGTGGGGTTTTTTGTGGGTTTTTTGGTTTTTGTTGTTGTTGTTCGTTTTGGTGGTGGTGGTGGTTTTTTCTTTTTGTGGTGTAGGTTTGTTTGTTTCTTTGGGGTTTTTTTTTAAAAAGGAACTCTCAGATTTTGATTTGTGATATTAATCCGTATTTTGTGTCTGTCATCTCCGTGGTGACTGCTTTCTGCTTTGTGTAACTTTGCACACAGATATGTGCTGTAAATATTTGGTCTTACACACACACAGAGAAGACATATTTAGGATACTTAGTGTTTTGCCTTTTTTGTATATCACAACTTGGGTGAATGCACAAGATTTTTAAAGGTATTTGCTTTAAAATATGCAAACAAAAAAAGGAGCAATTCAAGTAACATGGAAGGAAAAGCAAGAAAAAGTATTGCCTCTTTGTATTCGGCAGAAGTATTTTTTGTATTTTTTTACTTCCATTTAAGCCATCTGAAACACACTAAATTCTTACTGGAAACAAGAACACTTACCATCAATAACCCTGATGTGTCACAGTGTTTGTGTCCTGCTTTGAAGTATTTGTCTTTTGCAAGAGGAGAGATTCTTTGGGCAGAATAATTTTTTTAGTAGTTTTCATCCACTTGTTTGAATTATTTGGGAAAAAAGAGTCTGTATTCCATTCTTGCAGTTTTTGTTTGTTTTGGTAATAATTACTGTCATATCCCTTCTCATACCATTGTCCGCATGTCTCTGCCTGTAGCTGATTGCAAATAAAAGCTCCCTTGTGGCTCCCTTGTATCTCTCTCTTGAGGGATAGCTCTGATTTAGTTGTATATTATTTTGGGTTTTTTCCCCCCTCCCCTGCTCGGAATAGATCCCTTTGGTTAGTTTTACTGGGATGTGAAGGTTTGTGGTTGCTCTGCTTGGCAGTTCTTTCTCAGCCAGAAATAATAGAGTGGACTCTGTCCCCAAGTGCCTCAAAAAGCACTTCCAGATTGGATGAACCCCTTTTTGAATGGGGCCATGGCAAATTGTTGTAGAAAGGAAATGCAATTAGGGAAACATCAGCCCGAGCTCTTAGATATGAGTCTTCAGGAAAACCAGCCAACAACAGATGCACAGTCTGTTGCTGACCTCCAAGGTCAAAAACTGGCACATTTAAGAGAAAAATGCTTTGGTGACTAACAGAACCCTTGCAGTAACATCCTTTCCCAGCCCAGGAGAGGGGCCGTTTCAGCTTCGTCGGAAAGCTGTCTCTGAATTGTATCACAGCTCCAATAACTTTCTACTCTTTAAAGTAGAAACAAATTCTAAAGCATTCAAAATCATCTCTGATCTTTTATCTTTATCCATACTGTGGTGAAAAGAGTGTGTGCACTCTGGGCGCGCTATGAATAGGGATGAAATAAGCATGCTGGCAGGCACTTTTTTTCAAGGAGGCTATACTACTCAATGCACTGAATCTTACTCCTATGAGGGTGAATTTCAGATACAAAACTAAAAAGTGGGAATTTAGAGTTCAGGTGGCTTGTTGTTACTTTAATAACTCCCTTGTGAATAATATGCATTTGTTTTAATGTCAGAATCTTTCATGACATAATCACGTGACACTGAGTAGCCTTGCCTACTAATATATTGGATGATACTGATCATCATATAATTTTTTTCTTCTGTGTGTGTATTTTTAGGGTGTAATGGCAAGGCAGTGGGTTCAAATTCTTAAGTTTTTTTGAGAGTTTCAAAATGAATGTAGCATTTTTCTTTAATATTTATCAATGCTTTACTAAAATCTGAGGTTCTTGTCCCCAGACAATGCCAGAAAAAAGCAAAGTAGAAAATGGTGAGGATCCCAGGCTGAGGAAAGGTTCTGGCACTCCATGTTTATACACATAGCATGGAACAGGCAGCTCCAATGGGATGGAGATAGATACCTTTCAAACCTGTTCTTACTGAGAGCCAGCACAGGCCTTGGCCTGGGATCACACAGCTCAGACACTCAGAGAGGCTGGGTTTGTTTGGCTGCATAGTCAGAAACAAGACATTTGCTTGTCCTCTGGTGAGTCAAACCAATGGCTTTCCAGGTGTTGTTGAGCTAATGACAGGTTCCCAAAGCTGGGGAAAGAACCTTGTGTTATATCCCTGTTCTTAAACACACCTTGTAGGCTCCCATTCCTAACCTATCAACCATCAAGAAAAGTGGTGTTTGAAACAGCTTCTCATCATGGCTGCATAGAGACCTCACTTGGCAAATACAAGCCCCTTCATGATTCCCCCACCAAGAGTGGTGGCACTTTTTTTTCCCTACTTGCTGGTCTGGGTCCATCCTGAAGGGACAGGTTCAATCACCAGAACAGCAGCTTGGCTTTTAACATCAACTCTGCAATAAGTCCACCAATATAACTAAATCAGTCAATTAATAAATGAAGTTAAGTTAATCCATTTGAAGCTCTCTGCTGTGTGTTGCTAGTTTTGCTACTTTTGGTGCTAGCAGTAGCTTCAGAGGCACTTTAGCTTTCTGTATACTCTGTCGACTTCTTTTGCTTAGCTGTGTGGGGGCTTTCTTTTTGGAAGACAAAGGAAAGAAACTGTCAATAAGATTTCAAGGCCATTTAATTTTTGTCCTTTCCAGCTGAGATAGCTATTTTTGGTCCTAAAAAACTGTTTTCAGATGGCAACTAGGGACTGAAATAATTTTTCCTACTAAAAATATACTGAGGGTCATGTATATTCACCACTGGTTTCAGGCTACTGTAGGCAGCTTGCTTCAGTACTCTTCAGAGGGTCAAAATCAGAAGCCTAGACTTTTAAATGCAATGCAGATGGATATAGATATTTACTATGCATAGCCACAAACAATCACTAGTGCTGATATGACTCCAGGGAAAATTCATCTTGCTTCCTTAACTCTGACTTGCATGCCAGCTAGAGCTGAGATTTCTGTGTGTCTTTCTTGTTTATATGCACTCTGTGTTTCTGTTCTGAGTGAAGGAACAGGATTATGTTTTCGTAGTACTGCATTTGTTTGCTCTGCTGAAGCTGGTGCTGATGGTGGAAGCATGTAAAGTTTAGACTGACTTTCCTGAGCTGCTGTTATCAAGCACTGCTTCTGCTTTGGCATCCTGTAAGTGCCTTCAAACACGGCTTTGATAATAATTCTCAGTGACTCTTGCTGAGAGGGTCTCAAGAGATATTACTACTGGACCAGGATTTGCAGAGAGATGTTGGGAACATCAGCCACTGGCTGGCTGATGCCATAATCCCATGGGTGCCATGTCTGTGCATGCCTATGCTAGCTGATGGCTGAAAGAAAACTTCTTTTCCACTGCTAGATGGCATTGTGTCTTAGGGCAGAAAATTCTGCACAACTCTCTGTGCTCAGTTTTACCAGTGATGCCTTTTCCTTGGCCCTAAAATTAAGAGCCAGACACAGTTAAGGGATACAGGGCTTTTACCTCGGTATTTAATAAGGATCCTTATGGTGTGACAATTAGTCAAGGTGGAATACACCGAAATGCACTCACACGGTAGATAACATATACAATTTTATAGACCTTGCAAATTAGCATATCTAACAGATGCGCCAATGAGAGGCTTGAATGAATAGTGTAACATCTCCCCATCCTAAAGTATTCCCCCCCAGATGGACGTATCTTAGTTTACAGGATATGCTCTAGAGGGGCCTTGGTTTCTCAAGATAGCGTAAGGCTTTCCGGCCCCCAGCTGTGAGGCCTTTAGGATGTTTGGTCTTCTGACCTAGCAGAATACCAGGATGATGCTAAGATATCAGACTTAATTAATTACAAGTATGCATGCTAAGGATACTGAGAATACATAAAAGGTATATAAAGAGAAAAGGCAAAAAAATCATCATGGCATCACCAGCATATCTTTTCACTTTGCTTTCGCTGCTGGTTTTTTTGTTGTTGTTGTAGATTTGTTTTTTTCCGAAACTGGAACATGTTTTTGTATTCGGATGCAAAATACCTCTTCAAAGATGTCTTACTACTATGGTTCACAATATGGGGTAAACCGTATCTCAGATGCTTTATTTATAATCACTACATTCCAAAGGTAACTCGCAGCCTTAGGCTTGAAACTTGGCTATCTAACGATGTGCTGATGGGCAGAGTCGTACTTTTGGAAAGTTTTCATTCTGTTGCAGAACAATGCAAAAAGGATGCCTGTTTGAGAAGTTTACTGGGTGGAAAAGATGACTTGGGTACTTGAACATGTACCTTCAAATTGGAATCATCCATTCACACATCTCATATGCTTTGGCAGGCTAATACAGAAATGCATCTAGCTCGAATCTAACCTTGCCTCATTGAGGGCTGGGATGGGGAGAGAAAGGAAAAGTTACACAAGGAGCAAAGCAGAAAATTTATGGCTTCAGCTGACAGAGGCTTGGCACAACGGGCTGACTTCAAAGTGTACTAATACTCTGCAGAGATCAGTAAACATGATTAATATATAGTCTGCGGGATATTATTTTCTGTGTGTGTGAAGTTATATAAAAACAAAAACAGCTTTTATATTTAATGTCTAATGTATTCCATATGAGGGAGTGTGTATCAATATGTTCCTACTAAGGGACAGATTGGGGACAAAGTGCACATGCTGAGTAGTAACTTAGTCTGCAAATAGTGCAACAGCACTCTTCTAATGAGAAAATAATTAGCATATGAGTTTAAATCTCCCATATCAATACGTTTAGAAAACCAGCAACATGCCTCTCCAAATTTTCTCCTCTGTGGTCTCCTATACTGGTTTTCCATGTATTTTCTCTCTGGGTTCTCCTATTAGTCCCCTTTAACAGGCAGCCTGTAGAACCATGTAGCTCTGATACTAATTTTTATTCTGTGGTGGGTCTGCTGTGTCAGACTATGTGGTCTGTGCTACTCACGCCGGTGTGGCTTTACTGGAAATTCTTTCCCAGAGCCCACTCTTCCTTTGTGCATCTTTTTTTAGCTTAATGGGTGATACATCTTCTCATCAGCGGATGCTATGAGCCTAGAGCAGTGCACTGGTGGGTCTTGTGTCTCACATGGTAATCGTGACCTGATTCAGGTGTCCTGAGTCATCTCTTCATCTTCCTTTGCTTTCTTTAAATGTCAAAATTCATGAGTTTTGTGAATGTGTATTTTGCAGACTTTGAAGGGTCTCTGTTAGGTATTTGTAGAGCAGTTAAACTCCAGCCCTTCTCCTATCTAGCTAAGGGTGTAATCTGTGCTGTTCTGTTCTCATTGGTCTTTCAGCTGGCACAGAAATTTAGTGTCTGAATGGCCATGTCATTTCCCTGCAATTCTCTTACTTCCTTTTAAAATGGTGGGGGCTAGGGGGAGAATATATGTTTAATGTGTTTGCTTTCTTCTTCCATTTCTCCTTGAAATTATTTGTAACAAAGCTATATGCTGTTAAACTGTGAAATTTCCCTGTTTCTCCTCCTTTCCTCTGCAGCTGCTGAACAGTTGGCAGCCAGCTGTAGCTTAAAAGGAGAATTTTGAGGGCGTTTGTGAGTTTCTGCTGGCATCAAGGCCAACTCTGCCTGCAGCCCCACTTGGGTTTGCAGGGCTTTGTGCAGCACATGTGTGCTCCCTGTGCCGTAATTGCTGTAATTACTGTGAGCCTGGAGAACACAACCTTTTCCTACTGTTATCTAAACTACCTTGGCCAGCCTGTGTCAGCTGTCCTTTCATCCCCAGGCATTGCTTGCCATGGCCTGCCAGTGAATGCAGTGAAAGGTGCTATATTTTTCTTCATTCAACTTTTGTAAAAAGCTGCTATCAAATGTAAGACATTAACTTGTGAAAACTAAACACCAAAATACTGTAGGTCCCAAACTGAAGTCTACAAAATGCTTGTATGCAATGTGCAAAGAATTGCCCAGCTGTGCAATACGAACGCCTTCTTCTCAAAAGGCAAGTTAAATTTCCATTCTTTCTAATAGGAATGTGGCACAACTAATGTTTATAACAGCAATAAACAAAAGATCCTTTCCCTTTTGGGACTATCATTTAAAACAAAGCATTTTGACATGTAAATCTACTGCTGTGGGTGTCCAAGAGAAGCCAAGCAGGTGGGTTTTGTGATGGCTTTGGTCCATTCTTCACTTGCACACTGCTCTGTCAGGCCAGTTGATTAGGGTGGCAAAAGTGGGATGTGGCCCTTTGTTGTGAAATCCTGCCACTGCAGAAGAGGTTCCACGCTCTGAACTTCACCTGTCCATTTAGAGATGGGCCACGGGTATCCCGGATGTTGGAGCTATCCCATTCTGACTTTCATGCTAACACTGACAAGGGAAGACATCCAGGGGTGAGTTTCCGGAGGAAGACCCTTCTCTATTAGGCTGAAGGCTGGGATTGCTGTGGAGCATGGCTTTCTTGCAAGATAGAGAAAAGTGGCTTAGGGTGTTTCCAGTGCTGTGGAGCTACCAGTAATTGTGAGGATTTAACTGTTGCTAGCGAGGCATTATGTAGGGCTTTTTATTTCTGATCCATGACATGAAGCTAGAATAACAAAAACAGTAGGCGCTTGCAGGGATTTGGGTTTGCTGGAGTTTCCATTTTGTGTCAGTTACTGAAATTTGTAACTACGATTTTTAAATGGATTTTTATTGTCCTGTAATTTGACCATGGATCGAAAGAATTATCCCTATTATACCTTATGCTTGACAGCATGTTTGCACTGGAAAACTGTTTAAGGTACATTCAGTATGCTAAAATCTTATAACAGTTGGGTGCTTTACTCAATAGCAACAGTCAATTAACCCAGAAACTTAATATATGCAAGCTTTTTAATGGGGTTTCCTTGCTTGTGCAAGCTGCAGCATGCATCGGGCTTTGTCAAAACACTCTGTGTAACCAAGATCAGCAGAAAGTGAATATATGAGGTTTCTGCTGGGGACAGTGAGCTCTGGGAGGGAAATATTAACCATATTCCATCAAAACCAAAGTGATTAGATATACACTATTAATGTGAGAAATATCTCCTTGCTCAATGGAGTAGTTGTTTGTTCAATGAAATTCTTCTTCTGAAGATGAAATTAGAAGGCTCACGGCATTGGATGGGGAGAGATCAGGCAGTGAAGTTTTCCATAAGATGCAGGAATCTTAAAGATTGAAATCCATTCCCCTTTGCCGTTTGTTATACTAATCTTGATTTGAAAAGACTGAAATGATCCCACCTTGCAAGGAGTTAAATATTAATAGGTTTTAATTAAGGATTTCAACCCTCCGGATTTCACAGTACTCTATCAAAGAGAAATACCACAATGAACTAAATATTTTGGAAGATATTTCTCCTCTGGGAGAGAGACATTTACAGAAATTCCGTACATGAAAATGTCAAATGTTACTCATCCTCTCTGTGGCTTTTTTTTCCCTTTTTGAAGTATATTTACTTCCACTTGGTAGCTGAGGGTGTCACTGCTTGTTATTCGATATGTGGAACTGGGGCACACAAAAGGATGACTAATCCCATTTACTGGAATTTTACAGTTTTCATCAAGGCCACAGTTTCCATTTTGAGCTTTATAGTAAAAGCAAAACATCAACTGGCAAACTGACTTCTGGTTATTGTTGTAGTAAATTAATATGGATTACTATTGAAGTAAAAGAGTTTTTTTTGAAGATTGTTTCTTAAATTGAAAAGAAACTTACATTTAAATGTTTTCTCATGGGCAGTTTCTAGTAACTACATTGACAGTACAGAAGACTCCCTGTCCTTCACCAGGCAGTAACAGGCAGCATATTGTGTCCTTTTGCAAATACACAGGCTCTCTGTGTCTCAGTCTCCCTCTCTCTTTCTCTCTTTCATTTCATGGTTTCAAGACCAATGGTTTGCATGCAGGCTGAAATAAAATTCTTGTTATAGTTATGTGACTCTCACAGTTATCAATGAAAAATGCATGCATCCCTTGTATCTTGAATAATTTTTGCTTATAATTCAGTGATCTTGAGGAAAAAGAAAACCTCACAGTCACTGGCTTAAGCTGTTCTTTCAAAAGCCTTTTTTCTTCCAGTTTCTCATGCTTCTATTACAGTGGTGTTTCTAGAGCCTCAGTGGGGGCAGCTGTTGCAAGCCTTCAAAAAGTGGTCTGAGCTTGTTGTGACAAATTTGACTCTCCTTTTAAAGGAAAAAAGAAATCAAATTTTAAGATAGCCACCAGTTTGCATTCCAGCACTAAGCCCCTTTCACTTACACCAGTGTGGTGAACTCTCTTCACTAGGCATAGATCATACCTGCTGCTACTCCTTCTTTCCCTTTTCGCTCCCATGAGTTCAGGTGAGTCCGTGTTTTGTTTCCTTCCATCTTGCTCTCTCCATATTACACCTATTGTGCACAGCTTTGTGACCTCCTTTGTAGTGGATTGCTACAAAAGAGCGCAGTCTTGGAATAACAAGACAGACAAAAAGAGATTAGATTTATATAGAAATATAATCAGGGTTGACTCTTTCTTTGCTTTGTTGAAAATCCTACAGTAGTACATGGTATTTTCTAAACCCCCCGCTGCTGTGGGTTTGTCTACCTAAAATCGTCACCTGGTTGAAGCTGCAGGACTTAACTAAATCAGTTCTAAGGGTTAGTAATCACAAGTTTGGGAATTTCGTGAGTTTTAAACCAAATCTGTGATCAATCCTGAATATATGACATCTTTTTTTTATTGCTCAGCGGAATTTTCTCCTCTTTTCCTCTGATACTGCATCTGCATAGCAAAGTCTTCTTTTTGTGATGTTAAATACAATTTATTTTTGGGAATGGTAAAGTGCTCCTTCCGATGTAATCAGATAAAGAAACTACCAACACACAAAGGATAACAGAAATCTTTGGAAATAAATGAAAAATTGGGCTAATCTGCCTTGGAAAGATCTCTGTTGTAAGGTACTCAGACTCCTGAAGACTGAAGTCCTCTCTTGCTGACAGCACTAGGACAATATTCAGTTTCTTGAGACTGAATGCCGGCTTTGGCCACGTGCTGGCACCACATTGGGAGCAGACAGATGAATTGTGCAGCCTGACTTCGTTTGGAGGTGGGAAATGTAGGATGTCCTCCTGTCAGGTCCATCAGGTACAGCCTGCCTGCTTGGGTGGCAGGTCCCACCACACTGCCAGCCTGCCCCATCTCCCAGGGCTGAGAGCTTGGCCACAGCAGCACCCAGGTGTGTTTTGCTCTGGGCTGAGTCAGTGCCAGCCAAGCCTGGTGGCTTTGGGCACAAGAGTCAGTCCCCTGTGAGTACAGCTGAGCTCACCTGAGTAATGCTTTGTTTTGACAGTGGTAATGACTCTTTCCCATGTAATACAATTTCCTCTCCCACATGATCCTGTGTCCAAATTAAAGGTCAATCCTCATCTGGTTTAAATCATCATGGCTGTGCTGATCTCATGCTTACATATACTAACTAATGAGCTGGAAATTTATAGCTAACATTGTTATACAAATGTATGGAGACTCATGGCACAAGGGTCATCGGTGACAACATGAGTAAGGATGTTGAGACATTTTGGAGTTGGTTCTTGTGACGTCAGTAGTTGCAAATTTGGAAAATCACCCTGCCATACTCTTTGTGGGGGCCTAACAGCTCTGTTTTCAGTTAGATTTCAGCTTTTTGTAATAAACAGTCTCTACTCCTACACCATTCCTGCACAAGCTGTTCATCAACGTAACTCTGCTAAAGAACTGAACATGGCCATCCCCAGATCCCAGACCTTCCTTGTAAAACTTTCATTTGCTTAAATGGCAACCAGCCTCAAAGCCTTCCTTTTTTGTAAGTCTGGTGAGACATGACAGAGCCACTTTTGTGACAGTGTATTGCGAGCGGTCTCAGAAACTGCTGTTGATGCCGGTGTAACTCCTTTGTGTGTTAAACACTGAGGGAGCCTCCCAGAAACTGGGAGTTCTGCCATGACAGTAGGTTTTCAGCAGCTGAACTGCTGTCTAGAAATGGGAACTCTGTTTTCACGTCTTCTACTATTCTTCTCTAATGAATTTTGAGGGTTTTTTCCCCTGTTTTGCTTGCCTGATCAAGCAAGTTGCCTGATCAAGCAAGTTGCCTAATCAGCTGAACCCATGTACTGCAGCTACTATTGTCCATTAAAGACTTAGTATTAACACAAATGTCTTTCTCAGCATTTAGCAATATTTTTAGACAGTATTTCAAACAGAATAAATGTTAATCCAGCAAAAATAACTAATTCTGGTTTTATTTTTTTTAATCTCTGTGAGATGCTAAGAAGAATGATACTATGACTACCCTACACTTGAGCACCATTTTATGGAAGAAAACAAACATGACCTGATTAATTACACAGCAATAGATTTGTTTTCTTAGAGAGAGCTGAACTGTAGGGTGTCTGTAACAGCACTGTATATGTATTTGAACATCAAGAGTCTGTCAGGAACGAGTGTTCCAAAGCTGATCTCTGTTGATTCACATCTGTCCCCTACACACTCTCTTCCTTTATGAGCAGCTTTCCCTCTCCTCCTAGATTTTCCAGAAGGTGTCACTGTAAGGCAGTGATGGTCAAAAGTCTGTAGATATAAAATTAAATGAGTGAAAAGTACTTAATGGCTCTAATTTTCTTGCAATGATTATTTAACTCCTAATAAATCAACAAGAACAGTTTAAAACATTAAAATAAGAACAAGAATTGGGAGTATCAAAGTTTCTTCATAGTTTGAATTTACAGCCTGACTGAAAACATGTCATCCCAAACAAAATTCAGCTGCTCAGACCATTAGTTCAGTAGCTGAGTGGGCAAAACTACCAAAATGACTGAGCAGTTTTAAAGCCTGCTCTTTTAATGGTCATATCATGTGTGTGCACACAGGGGTACACACATCTGAGAAGCACATGTGCACACCAGTGGATGCAACTTCATAAGGAAAAGCTGAAGACAAAAACATCTATTTTTCCAGGTATTCAGTGAGATGTGGTTTGTTTGCAGATTTCAGCTTCCACTGGGCTTGGGGGCTCAGCACAACACACTGGGGGCCCTTACAGAATGAGTGGGTGACACAGACTGGGAAATGATGCTGTTGTGGGTAGAAGGATTGGAGGGTAGCACTATAAGGGTGGGTGCGCATGAGTGCTCCAGCCATCTGAAGAGGATACACACATTAAAATGGAATGCAAAGGCTCAGACTTAGGAAGAATAAGCCAAAAGTTTGTCGGTAGGCAACAAGCGAAAAGATGAGAAGAGGGCTCAAGTCACAGTAGTATCTAATGGGCTCCTGATATAATCTCTCATGAAAAGTGAGTCTGACGGAGAACCAAGGAGAAGAGTTTCCAGTGAAGCTGGAGGAGCTTTAGCACCTCTGACCTGAGTCTGGCTGAGCACTCACCTAGAATGTTGCACCCAGCTCCAGTCCTCTGCCTTGGGAGGTGGTGAGTGTGGGCTGAAATGGGAAAGCACTGGCATGACTGGGGAGCCAAGTGTAGCATGCCAGAAACACAACCTAGGGTGCAGCAAAGTGGAAGCACAGACTACTAGAGGGATAGTGGCCATTTGAGCTGTAAAGTAGAGAATTAAAAAGATTTTGTGGGCAGCACCCTTTGATTACTGAAAAATGGACTATAGACTATATGATGTCTATATTATTATTACTCAAGACTGAAGTTAACAATTCTGGAGTGGCCTGTGTCCTTCCTGTTTCCTCACGAGATAATAACATGCAAGGCTGGGTCATTCATTCCTCTCCCTCCCAGCGGGCAGTGGGTACAGCCCCAGAAGTGATGCTATGTGACCTATCATCTGTTTCGTGCTATCCCAAGCATAAACCTCTATGTACTCTTTTTGGGGAGGAGGAAAAGGAGAGCAGCCTTTCTGTGCCTGCCCTGTGCTGATATCGGTGCTGTGACGGTTTATCAGCAAGGAGATGAACCGTCCAGACTTCTGCCAGTCTCCTTCACCAGTTGCTTATTTAAAACAGAATCCATAAGACAGGACAGCCGCTTTGTTCTGGTCATGGCAGTTTTCCTGGAGGAGCTCTGTCTTGTGAAAAAACCCTGTGACAGGTGCAGTTCTGGGGCAGGCGTGGATGGGTGAACTCCTGGGGCTTCACTGAGTGGGAAGGGGTTCCCTGCAAAAAAACCCCAGGGGATACCACAGCAGTTCTGGCTGCACTGTGTGCACACTTGGTTTGTGGGTTCTTTGGAGTAAAAAGCTGACCTGAAAGGCGGGCACAAAGCCATAATGCTCCTGTGATTTCTGCTTCCCCAGGACATTCATCAGAGCAGAGAGAGAAAGGGAGAGCAGGAGGGAGAGGGGAGAGACAAGGCGAACATTGGAGTTATGTCCCTGAAGGACCCTACTGGGGCAGACTTTCAAGCACTCATTTTTACAGCACATTCTTTAGCAACAAATTTTCTATTTAACCAATGTGTTGACAAATAAATCCTGATTTGAATTTGTACATTGCTTTGATTCTTCAGGCAACTTTTGGATACATAGCCAGATTCTTAATATAGAAGCAACTGGAAGTAGGTCATTTCCGCCCTTCAAATACCATTAAAAAGTTTCTCTCTGTTATGGAAGAGAGAGAAAAGTTTTCCCTGTCTTTTCATCTTCCTAGGTTTCTGCTGTGCAAAGCAGCCTATGAAAATAAATTGGCATCAAATAAAAGTTGTTATTTCCTTTTTCCTTCGATTTTACTCTTCATCAGGACAGTTTTAATGAAATCCATCTATTTAGTTTGTGGGATTCTAGTAACGTACCTTCTCATTATACCATAAATAATGGCGAAGTAAGAATCTTACGACTATTACTTTTAAATCAAATTTATGGGTTTCTTAATGGATTCCATAATACAGATTTCAAAGTTTACAGTAGTTTAACCATACACAAACATTGTATCCTCCTCTCCTTTGTAATTCAGCTGCTCTTTATTTTCTTCGGCAGCTTCATATGGTTTAAACATCTGGGCTTTCGGAGCCGTTCCATGCCTGCTCGCCTTGTTAGACGGTTTGGTGCTGGAGCCTCCAACTGAATGCCAGAGTCCTTCCCTTTGTGTTCCTCAGTGACGTACACAAAAACTTTGAGGTGGTGTAAGAACAGAAGGATTCATGGCTAATAAATACTTCATCTAAATGGGTGAGTGTTTGAGCTGGGCTGTTAGCTTAATTCTAACCATAAGGAGAAATAACCACAGCATACTTTGGGTGGGAGAAGATATCAATCACTGTCACTTTTCAGCAGAGGAAAATGAGCAGAGAGGGAAGGAGTTGGCATAGATTAAGCTTTTGGAAACTGGGATGTAAGCTTCTCATCCAGGCGAATTCTCTTCCGAGTTATTGGTGCCCCTAATGTTTTACTTCAGTAGTAACATATCTCCTGTTACTAGCTAAAATAAGATGATTAATATATGTATTATGACCAAGGCTGGCTACAGATACATTATTCAATTGTGCTGGATTTTAGGAAGACCATATTGATGCCTGGGTGTGTACAGAGGTTTCCAAAGTAACTCCCTTGACATACCAGAACTGACATACCTCTGTTGTGCTCTGAAGTTTATTCCAAATTATTCAGCCTTGGGAGAAGTCTTGTGAATCTTGTCACAACTTAACATGCTGCCATATCAAGGATTCAATAATTTCGGAAGCTTCTTTCTCATGGTCATTTTAAGCCTAATTTACATCACTATTAGTAGGCAATGCAAAGATTTGCTTTTAAATCAACATGGTATATTTATCAGGGGGAGTGATTCCCTAACAGAATTCTTTCTGAGGCAGAAATTATTTATTCCCTCTAGTAAGTTTTGCATTTACTGTTTTACATGCAGAGGATGTGCTCGTGGCCCTGCAGATGCCAGGAGAAGTTTTGCCTTTGACTTCAGAATTTCAAGACATCACCTTCAGTCTTCAGTGCGGTCTGTCTCGTCATAACCCTCATTTACCCGCCAATCTCCTCAGCATTCCTATGATTAATAAAAAGCTCATTGACACTGTCCCTTCCTATTTGGTTTTTGGACACTATGCACACCCAGGGAAATCTCATTTTTGTCAGCAACATCACTGCTGTCACTGGCGTGGGGAGAGGGGCAGCTTTGACACTGCATCGCTGTCTGTGCCCATTACCAGCAGGGGAAAGAGATCTCCTGTATGTCTTATTCATTTAGAAGGGAGCCTTTTTCAATTGCCAAACTTCAGTCCCTTAACTATAATCACCATGGATGTTTTTTCTCGCAGACATATTCTGCCACGTTGAAGCAGCTGAGTTTTTGTAAAGAAAATGCGTTTTCCTCTTTCTTCTGGAAAACTGCTGGCATTCAGATGAGTTGCTACTTTTCTTAAATCTCTCCCTCGGCCCAGTTTGAAGCCAGCCGAGTAACATAACAATACATAAATGAGAATTAAATGAGAAGCTTTTTGCTTTATATTTTTCACTAATCATTATTACTCTATCCATGTCAGCTTCAGATTTACACCAGATTAAATTCTGAATTGAAGGAAAGCTGACACAATCCAGCAGGATCTCCTAATTAAACTCTTTCAATTAGTTGTATTTTTTCCCTTTTTGTTGTAACTTTTCAAGTTTAGTGGCCTCATCAGGTTGGAAATGTTCTGCTTATATCTTTTGTAAAATCATGGATGACATTTCTGTACTTAAATGGTCATATACAGTTTTTCTGTTCACTTCAGTGGAGCTACGATTTTTTTTTTGCATCAACAGAAATACTGTAATACCCATTGATAAAGGTAAAAGAAAAAGAAACACTTATTGCTTTTTAAGTGCAATAAAGTTTCATAATGTAATTTTTTCCCAATAAAGCACTCTCTAAACAGAATTTTTTAGTTGAAAATGTTGAGGTTTTTTCATGTTTAATTTCAGCATGGCTGTTAAAAATATACTTGATTGAAGGGGTTTTTTTATACTTCATTGCTTTTTTTCTCTTTTCCACCACCATTTCTTAGAATCCTCCTTCTATTTCAGTTTGTTTTGTCTTCATATTGGTTTCCATTTTTATTTGCTTATGTATATCTGTATGTATATGTTTTTTTCTTCTGTTCTTTGTTTCTCTCCATTATTTGAAGATAATATATTCTTCTACATTCCCTTCCCTCCTCTATCATTTTTCTTTTCCATGCTTCTGCTCCTTCACACTGAGGAAGAGACTGGAACCTCAAAATACTTTTAAGATCGTAATTTTACTCCTCTCCTTTGAAAAACTGAGTTTCTTAGCACCTCCATCTATCATGCAGCTGCTAAGGAAGGAAGGTAGTTTACCAGAGAGCTGGGGACACACAGTAATAAGCATAAAATGGAAATGGACAGTGTAAAGCACGGTTCCTGAGCTGGTGTCAATAATGTGTCAGAGGAAGAGGAGACCACCAACCATTTTACTCGGCTTCAGTTGTGGAGAGACTCAGCATAAGGGGGAACTACAGTGGGCACCTGGGACATGGAAATCCAGCACAAACCTGGGAGGGTATTGAATGGTTTAACTGGGCCTTTCTGAACACATTTGTGCATGCAGAAACTGGTAATTTGCTTTGATGACTTCAAAGCTGTAGATAAATACATGGCGAGCAAGATTTGCAGTAGTAGGAAGGCTGCCATTTTGGTACATATGTAGAGGATGGAGAGCTAGAAATACGATGCAGCTCCTGAGAGCATACCTGGTGCAATAGCTTCCAGAAAGGACTGACGAAAGACCATCTCAATCTCTTAAGGTGGTGACTGCAGTGTGCGCCAGAAGCTCATCTGGTTTGAGTAAATTCCTGTCAGTAGCCTGCCTTCTGCTTAATGAGGTTTGGGGTCAAGAAATTAGACTTCCTCTTGCCTTAGTTCTTTGAAAGTTTTGTTTTTAGTTGTGTGATTTCTGGGGCTCCTAATACATAGTGTTCACATAGGATTCATCTTATCACATTGGGGTGCGTGTGTTGAGCAGTCTTTTGAATAATAGCCAGAGATCAGAGTGCTTTTTCAGAGAGTGGGAGACTTAGATTTCAACTCTAAAGGTTTTTAACTGCACTGTACACATAAAAGAGTGCTCTAGTGATCTTGTCTAAGTATCCTGATAAAGTCTGACCCATTTTATCAGTGACGTTTTGCTTTATGGAATTTACCTGAATATTTTTTGGAGCACAGAAAAAAATTACTTTCCAGCCTCATAATTAGGTTCACTGCCTTGGTGGATTGAAAAGCAAATTTCAAACCTGTGATTATTTCCAATTATTGTCTTGAGTTTTAGTATGAAGTGAGGAAAAGCAATAGGAGTTTAAGGGTACCCTCAAAAGCAGTCTGTAACCTGAGTGTTCAGACATTTATTCAGGAACTAGATTATGTTGATTTAAAACTTCTTAATAAATGGAACCAAAGTCCCTATAGTTGCAAAAATTATTCGATTTTTTTTGGCTATTAAGAGAAAGACTTAATAATTTTTAAATGTAGTTTTTTGTTTCTCAGACTCTTACTACAGACACTTTGGAGGGTGTACTCCATAAATCAAAATTTTCTTTCGGTCTATGACACCTTCTTTGAAAACTTTTTTTTCTCTTTAGGCCAAAACAGTATTTTTATTTCTAATAATTCTGTTCTCTTTTGTTTCATTCAAATTAGTTATCAAACTTTTCTGACTACCTGCTTAAATCATTCGCTTTGTGGACATAATGGGTGAAACAGAGACTGACTGCTTCGAAAAAATCTGTTCCTTTCTTCTGGTACACAAAATAGAGGTGGCTGACCAGACAGAGTCTGCTCTTATTCTTGAAATAGTTCTCAACTGGGAACATTCAGCACCGTGGTTGATGTGTCAACGTGTTTGCCACTGAAGAATAAACATCTCCGTCACCTTTTTTATTCTAAGTAAAACACTCTCCCTCCCTCAACTACCCAGGCCCCCTCTGGATCTTCCTTACTGACCAGACACAGAAAAAGCACGTCAGCACTGAGAGATGAAGCTGATTATGTCAAAGGGAGAATCTAAACCACATACCTAAAAGTTGTCTGGAAAGAGTTTTTATATATCACTAAACCTGAAGAATACTCATCTTTGAATATCTGCCATACGTGACCACCCCTCATCCCTTCCAACTCATTTATCAAAAATATTTGGCAGTATAATCTTGACAGTCTTTCAATTCATTAGTTTTGGAAGCATAAGATCTCTTAAAATAATAAGGAAATTGATCTTGGCATCCAAATTACTTCTGCTTATTCCACACTGGATCTCTTCAAATGACTACTGCCACTAATGCTCTTGTAATTCATGTGAATTACTACATATCTTTTAATCTTGTTAAGAAGAGAATAGTGATTATTTCGTTAAGGAGCTCATTGGAAAAATGATCTAAATTGTGCTCTGAATCATTAAACAAAGCCCATAATTGAATTTTGTAACACTGCGGAAAAACTTCTGTGATTATTTCAGTGGGTCAGCAATGAGTATCAGTTTCAAATGTATTTGACTTTGAATACAAGTATGAAGAAGGATGTTATTCTCTGTCAGTGTTTCTTATTTTTACCCTTGTCACTATTGAATTAATTTAAAAATTTGGGATTGGATGGGTTCTAAAAAAATATTGTCACCCAGCTGTCATTCTTCTGAGCAAACAAGCATCTGCCAACTCAGCTGGATGACAATGTGATTATTCACCTGCTCATAGATGTAGTCCAGTTCTTAGTGCATTCAAAAATTCAACTTTAATTGTATTTTTCTTTCAAATATATAAACTTTATTGCTTTTTAATATAGAAACTGCTGTATTGTTGCTCTCTGAAACCCCATTCCCCCCAGTTCTGTAAAGAGGTTGGTTGTTCTGCTGAAAAGCCTGTATCCCTCTTCACCAACCATCCAGCAAAAGTCAAGACACTTGAGGAACATTTCAGAGGAATGATGAAAATCTGAAGTGCAGTGGTGAATGTGTCTCTTGAGAAGATCTGACCAGTCTTGCAGGAAGAATATTTATCTACTTACCTGGTACCAAATGATGAATCAAACACTGCTTTTAACGTTGCTCTTCTAAGAATATTGCAGCACCAAGTAACAGAAGAGACCATGGCAACTGGTTCTTTAAATAACTATTTTCAACATTATAAAAGTTATAGAAATTTCTTTTTCTTAAATCTGTTTCTTAAATCTGAAAATGTTTATGGAATACTGAGTCCTCTACTGAACTACCTTGTTAGGTAAAGAGGAATTCCAAACCCAGTGTTAATGCTATTATTAATGTTTAGCCATACATATTCAGCAAAATTACATTAGGCATATGAAAGCAAAAGAGTGTTTAAACTAGCAAAAAATGTAAAAAAACAACTTCACATTCCCCCTCTCTTAGTGCTTTGAAAGAGCAGTTTCATAAAGCTGAAAATAATTAAGAGCTAAATCTTTTGGGAAAAAGCTTTTAAACAGAAAAATGTGAATGATAATTGGGAGCTGCTTAGGAATATTTTACCAAACGCTTCAAAAACCACAAATGAGAGAGAAGGCCATATTGGTTTTAAAAAAAATACCACCCAAACAAAACAAAACAAAATGAAACCCTGGCCCAAAGGGAAAGTGGAAACAGATATGTAACAAATGAACCAAAAAAACCCCAGGAAAAAACAAAATTTATATAAAAATGGAAGAAAGGCAAATTCGATAGTGGTACAAGTCAGAATCGTAGAGCCATAGAATGGTTTGAGTTGGAAGGGACTTTAAGGAAGGTAGGAATTATTCAACAGTTGTTAAGGGGGAAAAAACCCCACAGAGACAGAACACGTAGAGTGTAGAGGGAAGTTTTAAAATATATTAAGAAAAGTTGCAATTATATTGTTCCATTGCTAAAAGAAAGTGCTACTATTGTCTAAATGACCCAGAGAGGCAGAACTGCTCTGTAAGTAATCATGTCATCCAGTATTTAAGAAGGACATCAAACACATACCGTTCAAGTTAGATATTTTAAAATAAGTTAGTTTGATAAGCCTCCCTGTAAACATTTATTTTAATCTAGACCTGGGAAAAATTAATACTCTACTAATACTTTAAAGAAACAAGATGGTGACTGCAGTAGCTGGAGGATTTGTGGGAAGCTACTGAAGAACTTCTACATGAAAAATGAAGGAAAGGTCCTAATGTCAGCATCAATTGACACAGATTTGCAGCAAACAGCTTTTAATACATTGTTTTTAGTAAATTGAGATAAGTTTGCTTGATAAAGACAATGGCATTGAAGTGTTTTTTTCATTTGGCATTCTGGTTAAGACATGAGAAGGACAATTGGTAATATAGCATAGACTAAAACCACGTTGTGATAGCTCACATTTTAATCATTTTTAGTAGCTGTCAGAGGACAGGTGGTTCCTGTCTGATGTACTGGTGCAGAAAGAAAGATAATAATTTATTTTTGTATGGGGAGGTTATTCATCGAAGTACAAAACATTGCAGCAATGCAACAGAGGAGATAATGACTGAGGGAATATGGTGCCAATCCTGTGAGAAGGATCAGAGGATGGCTCTCCTGAGACATTTGGTTTCTGCTTTTCTGTCTATCTACAAAAAATTCATTAGTATGGCTAGCAAGTATTGTCATAGTTTGTCTATTGCTGCAATTCAGGCCTAGTTTTTTCTAGGACTTAACTGTGAGAAGTCCTGCAGCCTGTGAGAGAGTCAGGCTAGATGGTCCCTTACAATCTATGAAGTCGCAAAGGAAGAAAAGACCATCCAAACCAGGAAACGCACAGAGGGAAGGGAAGAGAACTACCCAGGTTTGAAAATATTGCTGCAGATGTCACAACTCACAGAACATTTGGAGAGTTTTATGCTAATGTAATCCATCTCCTTAAAAATGACACATATGTTTCCACTTTCTGTTTCTTATATTATCATTGTAACATCGTTGTAGACTCCATCTGGAACTGAAATTCTCTTTAATTTTTTTAAAGCAGCGTTCCTGATAAAATCTGGCATTGTAATGATTTGAAGGCAAGGATAAGCTTCGAAAATGGAACATTTTCTGTTTCCTGCCCATGTAAATGGTCCTTCCCTCTCTGCAGGCACACATAGTAAAGATATACGGAAATATGAACGCGTTTACACTGCATGTGTACTGTGAAGGGAAAACCAACACAATTAGTCTAAGAAGATAGATCCTTGGTTTTGTATAGATAACATTGTACTAATCCTAAAGACAATAAATCCTAAACTAAAATATGTATTTGGAGAAGTGTTTTAAATATTAAAAGGCATGATTTCTAATTTCTTAGTATTAATAATCGTTGTACTGTTCCCTCCTCTTATTACTCATGTTTTAAAATCTCCCTTGGTTTTGTAGTCAATCCAGGCTGCTGGGGTTTGTTCTTGTCTTACTGCAGTTTAAAGGAAATTTGTCACTGACTTCAGTAAGGGCCAGCTCTACTTTTACTTTTCCTTTGCAGCCTCTTTTAATTTCCTTTACTGTACGCATTAGCCCAGAGGTAATATTCCCAATCCTGTTATCGAAAGATCCTTTTTAAATTTTAGCATTTAACTATTTCAGTGGAAATGTGAATAATATTTTTTGTGTGTGTGTGTTTTTTGATGACTAATACTGAGGGAAAAACTATTAAACTGTACCCTCAAGCTGTTTATCTATGCATTAACAGTGCAAAATATATTTGGAAATCTAAAAATGTTCTTGGTTACTACGGGGTAACTTTGGGTGTATCTTATTACACTAGGAAGAATGAATAAATGTCATTACTGGAAAACCTGTTTAGTCTCATATTATATTTCCCCTAGAGGTCCCAGTACAAAGTCTCCTGGAGTCGATGAAGGCTTGGAGTGCAAGCATTCCTCCAGTGCCTTTGATTTAGCAATAACAGTGACTTATTAATCTTCAGTTGCTAGACTAGAGTGGATATCTTTCCAGGAAAAAATGAACAGTAATATTTTGCTCAGGGAAAAGGAGGAAAAGAAAAGAAATCTAAAAAAAAGATTATATTTTTAAGCAATAAATCCACTGAATCCCCTTTAAACTGAGAAGGAGTAAATCAGGAGGGTTTTCTGGTAACTTAACAGTCTCTCTGTGTCTTTTTCCTGGCTAACTAGTCAGGCACTTCAAACTTTTTGCTGGGCAGGAAAGGAAAGAATAAGTAATGCCAATCACGTGACAAAATTTGAACATGGAGTAAAACAGAGCAGCTTCAAGGAGGACTGAAGACCACTTCTTGTCCAGGTTCATAGCTCAGTTTAATTTAGATGTTTTTTAAGGAGGAAAGGAAACGAAATATTTTGCAGCATCACATGTGGTTGTAATGGAACTATCTCTGGACTTCTCTTTCTTCTTTTGTTTCCTTGCACTCCCATTTCCTGCCTCAGGTTTGGGAAGGAAATGCGCTGCAGCCCCAACACAATGACTTAGTCTTTACAGCATGCGGGGAAGGTCTCAGAACTCGTTAATGGTGGTGGCCCGGCAATATGCTTTCTCTCCTTGTGAGAGCTGGCACGACGTAACTCATCCTTATGACTTCACTCCTGCTTTTTCCCAGCAGCTTATCTATGTGACAACAACATTCAAAAGGCATTTTGCCTGGAAAGAGTCAAGTCTTGAAGCTGTGTGCATTCTTCAACTTTTTCATCAAAGACAGAGAGGGTTTTGAAATGTTTTTCCTGTGCCCAAAATAAACAGTTATCCAATAATGATGCCATCAATATACTCTATCCATCCAGAACTGGTAGTTTCCCTCTCTCCCTCCTTCTGGCCTAGGTACGTACTTGTCTAATCTGAATATTTATGTATCAGTGTAATCTAGTGTGTGCTTTGACAGATGGAAGAAACCAAGGCCACCACCACCCACAGCTGAAGCGCAAAGAGTGGATTTATTCCAACACCTTTCTGGCTAGAGGATTCCAAAAACAAGAGGGGACACATGCACTGCTAAGCTCAATCCATGTTAGCAGGGGCAAAAAGCTGGGAGCGCATTCCCACCCTCAGCGTGTCCAAGCGCCTGGGGCATGCGCAGGACTTCACAGTGCTGTGCTTTCTATAACCCCCAGCTCCTTATCTCTCTTCCAAGCCTGTCCATGAAGAATGCCTCTTAAGTCTTTGACAGCTTTCTGTTATCCTCTACAAAAACTCCACTTCTCAAGACAGGCAAAAACAACCCAAAGCAAGCATAATACACAAAATTATCCATACTGGATATTCTTAGCACCACCCCCAGCTGCAAGGTCATCTTGAGTGAAGACAACTCTACTTTCCCCCCTCGCCAAATCTTCTGCTTTCGACCATTCTCCCTCAACACCTAAATAGATAGATAGATAGATAGATAGATAGATAGATAGATAGATAGATAGATAGACTGATAGATAACTAGGAAAATGAAGGAGGTATTTTAGCAGCTTTTAAAACATCCCAGACAGAAGTCCATGTTACAGTTCATGGGGCTATTTAACCCTGTAAAATTCAGTCTAAAATGAAGACTAAGCACAGAAAATGAAGTTCCAAATACTTCACACAGAAAAAAGAAATCAAGAAGTAAATGTTTAAGGGCTGGGAAGATTTCTCTTGACTGTTCAAAAGACTAGATCAGCTCTCTGGCCACATCATGCTGTCTAGACTGTCAAGTGATACTGACAAATATTCTTAATAGTGTTGAAGATTACACAAGGCGAACTGGGCGTAAATGCATACATGTCTTGTAAAGTTTTTAAAAATCTTGTTTGGAAAAAAATTAAGTACCCAACAGTTTAATTTTTGTTAGCAATTCAAATCCGGCTTAGACTGAAAAGTTCTGAAAGTTGGCATCACTGCATAAAAACCCTGAGTTTGAAGTAGTAAAGCAGTTGCAGAGAGGGACCCATAACAAAACCTGCCCTGATAGCTAACACAGTTTTTAGTAGAGGCATCTGCTTCTGTTCTTGAGTAGAGAAGAGGCATTGTCATTCCAATTCACAAGGAGTTAGCTCAAGGATTGCCATTTTAACTCCCTTTTGGCCAGATGTGAAACATTAGGTAGTGGTAAAGCCGGAGCCAATTGGGTCTGGCTGAGTTCTCTGAACTCTATCTGCTACGAAACAATCATTACCATATTACTGAAAGAAGTTTTACGTCAGTATAACTTAGATTTACAGTTCATGTTGAGACCCTCTAGAACCTTTCCAGGACGGACATGGAAAATTAAAGCGAAGATAAACTGGAATGAACTGAGTATACCTTACACTGCTACTTTTTTTTAAGCAGTGAAAAGAGTACTCACTGCAAGTGGGAATCTGTTGTCCTTAATCAGGGATGAGGAGTATAAATTTTCTGTAAAGCTCCTTGAAATTTCCTCTGTTTAAATGTGAGAAATTTTTAAGGAGTTGATCAAATTTCCTAGAGACCATTACTGATCTGTAATGAAGCAGTCTGAAAATTTCAACTGATTTTTTGATTTGAGCAAAATTGACCCATGGAAGAGGAGTGCATTATTACTTTTCGTATTGTCACATGTTGAATTCACTTGTGTGCTATATTAAACCAATAATTTATAAACTAAATAGATAAAACTGTTTGCCTTTATTTTTTTTCACCACAGAAATGGAACTGACAACTTCACGTAATATTTTCCCATTTGCAGAAAGGACAAAGAAATAATACCTGAATTTTAAGTTTTCTTTGATTTATTTAACACTTCTTTATGTTAAAAAAATTTAGTTTCAAAATGAAAATAATTTCTCATCAAAATGCCAAAAATACTTTCCTATTGGAAATGTTTGGTCGGGCTAAACACAAATTTGCAAAAGTCTTGGGTTTCCCAGAAGCTTTCATACAGCTTCTGCAGTTTGTCAAAAAAACTAATCCAGTGTTAGTCTTAATTTGCTCTGATATAAGTGTGAGAGGAGAGTTAGGCCACATGTTTCCATTTGCTCATTCTAAGCCCTTTTATGAAGTGTCCAATTTCAGTACAGTCATGTCAGATTTGAGATATCCACAGATACACTGTGAGATCAGCAAGTTAGAAACATTTTGAAAGGTGCTGATACGTGTCAGTGTGTGTGCATGCACACGCGCCTTTGGAGGTTTCCTTTGAGGTTACGAATTGTGATTTCATCCAATTTTACATAAGCCACTTAGTTTTAATGGAAGCTTTGATCACTGATAGAAGAAAATAGTTTTCATTACTCAAATTTAGAATGAAGAGGACGACTTAACAGTGAAGCGTGTGCTTAATGCTCATACTCCTGCTTCAGCCCCAGTGTGCTGTTTCCCTGTGCTTTTCCTTTCAAGCCAAGAACATCACGTTATGTTCTAAAGACTGAAGACGATAAGACATTAAGACATGTCTTTCAGTAGATATTGAACCCAAAAGTTCACTGTGTTTGTTTCTTAATCATATTTCGGAAATTTTCAGAAGTCATCAGTTGTGGAAATGATCAAAAGCAAGAGCTGTGACATTACAGAGAAAGATTTCTTGTTTAAAACGAATGAAAACAGTCATTCATGGGTTGCCTTAGTAACGTTCAGCTCCGAAGGGCCAGGGAATCATGATACAATTTCATAGACAATGCAAAATGGATTTTTTCTAAAGTAATAATTACAACAATAATAAATAAGTCCTCTTAAAATTAAGAATTTTATGATAATGAATCTCATGCTAGTTAAAGCATATTAGACACTAGCAACAGAGTCAAACAGCAAGATATTGGCACAAGATAGAAAGAAAATACTAAAAGAAAGACCTGGTCTTGTTCCCTGCTCTGCTGTTGGATCAGTGGATAGTAGCAGCTCCAGTAAAATCAATGCGGTTTCATATAAATTCATAATAATTCAGTTGATCCTCGTTTTATTTCTTGCCCTATTTTTTTTACCCCCAGTGTGATGCATGAGGAATTAAACCTGTCTTTTTATGCGTTCAGTGAAGAAATCAAGACAGTAGCAAATCCCCTGATGTTTGTTAGTCTGAGTGGAGGAAAAATTACTCAAAAATTAAATTAAAAATACCTCTAAGTGTAGGAGTTTGCTCAATAGGGAAAAGCAGGTTTAGACGGATTTCTTATTGTTGACTGGGTCCTCATATTCTCAAATGTATAATCATCCCTGTCTTTTCACAGAAGTGTTTGAGTATGACTGTATGAGTTGATGCTGGAATTTCAGCCGTAATTCTTGATTTCTTCTTCTTGTATATATACAAGAATGAACACTAACACTGGGTTTTGTAACGTTTCTGTGTTTTTGACTGTGTTTTGTACAGCATGTAGTCAAAGACCCAGGTCAGAATATAAGAAGATAAGCCTCTCTTCCTTTTTGCTTAATGTGTGACATGTGTCAGCAGAATGGGCACCATATGAGTGTTGCCAAGCTATTTTTCCACGTTTCTTCCAAAAAGCACTGCTTCTCCTGTAGTTTTCTGAAGATAAATCACTAGCTTTTCAAAAGGTTTGTGCTCATTACTGTGTAACAGTGCTTAGAAGACACTATTGCGCGTAATAATTTTCTTCACAGTGGTCTTTCTGAACTCTCCAAAGCATTTCCTTGAGACCCTGCTGCTAACCCAGAGGAAGCCAGGCAGCCAACCAAGATCTGATTCAGTAGCCTTTAGCTATCTTGTGCAACCAAGAGTTGTTCTTTGTGCTTGTGCTGCTACATTGCTCTGAAAGAGAAAAGGAACAGAAAGAGTGCTCACCAGCTCTGAGCACGATATTCTTGTCTGGCTAAAATGTTTTTAGCCTTCATTCTTAAGAAACTTCAAAAATATTATAAAGGTGATGGATAGGAGAGATTTTCAAGGGAGATTTATCATGTGGTTAAGCTGTATAGCCTCTCACACAGGTGGTTTTGGTTGTAATAGAGAGCTTGTGTTATGCTGTAGCTGTTTGAGTATTCTCAGCAGTAGATCTGCTGTGATCTCAGAACTCCTGACCAGAAGTCATCCCTCTGGTGTGACCCCAGGGGGAGTGATGGAATCCGTCCTTCCAAGGATCTGCCAGTAACTCCTTTCCATCTCCTTTCTGATTGTTATCAGGATATTGTTGATCTCACAAGTCGTTCACTAGTGAAGCAGAGAAAAACCAGCTGCCGTAAGACTGCTTCTGAAACAAGTCTCCTATTATGCCCACTTTTTGCAGTTTGTTCACTCCAAGACAACATTACACTGTGGACCAAACTGGAGAGCTTTCAATGAGAAGAGATCCAGCTGGTTCCTCATGTGCTTACACCCCTTCTGACCAGTTGGGCCAGAGTAGAACTAATCTGCTGTAAAATCCTCTCTACTGAGCGAAGTGGAGAAGCTGGCTCCTCAGGAGCAACTTTGGTTCTCTTTGCTCCTATTACATTCCACCTCTTGCCAAGGCAGACACAGACAGGATCTCAGTTCCTTGTTGTGAACATAGATATACATTGGTGCTCGCTGTAAACTGATGACTGAGCAGCTTTGCTTGATAGTGTTTTCTATGCACAGCTTTCCTCCAGAGCTTGACACTGCCACATCCACCCTCTAAGCATGGATGTTTCCCTCCTTGGCTGCTTCTCGTGACTCAAAGCGAAGGCTACGGCTTCCTTCCTTCAAGACAGCAGACTGAGCAGCTGCCACACCTCTCTGCTGATGGATTTTCAGGCCTGACCTTGCATTCCCTCCAGTTTCTACTATGTATACAATTTTTACTAGGAAAGAATAAAGGGCTTTAAGGGAAGAGGGAATAAAAGTGAATTTTCAAAGGAAATCCTGCTATTAGTTTCCACTATTTCCTTCTATTGTTGAATGTCGCAGATGCTGAAGTAAATGTCTACTGAGATGGGAATCCCACATTAACTATTGTCATCCAAGTTTGGTTATGGCCAGCAGTTAAATCATTCCTCCTTCTCATTTGAGCAGCTGAAGTCTACAGTGGTATTTCAGATATTTTTCTGAGTAAGCACGCATAATGTTTCCCACAGGTCACTGTCCTCTGAAATGGGCCAAAAGGACTGAAATAAAAATGTTGAACCTTCCATAAACTCTCTGGCAGCTTCTATGGAATTGCACAGAGCAGGATGCTTGCCAAAACAAACAACTTAAAAGTGCCATATTTTTTCTTTTTTTTTCTTTTTTTTCTTTCTCTTCCTTGTATTTTTAGCTTAATTTATATGGAACACAATTGAATCCCTCAGTGATACTGTTGATTTTCTCCCTGATGAGATGGCTGGGAAATTTTTGAGAATTCCTTCCAGTCCTAAAATGCTCAAATCACTATCCCTCGAAAGCGTAAATTCAGTGTGTGGGGCAATCTCTGGTTTTACATGCAGTGCTTAAAAGAGGATTTAGAAACCTCGTTGTGCATCACTTGCAACGGGGCTATGACTGTAAGGAGAGTGCATGGGTCTCCTCCACTGACCAGACATGACATTGTCCTTGCAGACTTGATTGTCTTTTCTCTCCTTCAACATGAATACCCTTTACTGGGGAATGTGGGTTACAAGTATTCAGTCTGGTCTGCAGTTCTGCTCACAAAAGACACAAAAATAATCCCTGTGAGAAATCACCCAGAGAATCCAAGCAATAGTGTTATCTATTAATGCTTGTTAAAACTTATTAGCTATTAATGCTTGTTAATACTGAAGATGCAAGAAGTGGAAGAGTAAAAAGACAAGCAGCAACCCAACTTGCGAAGTGATATAACAGGCAGTGCGTTTAATAACTATTTTAATTGAAAAAGGGTAAGAATTTAAAAGCTGTCTGAACATGGCTTGTAGATGTTTCCTTCAGGGAAAAGTCTCCTAGCTGTGTTAAATCTGCTGATTCTCTGCTTCCCACCCCTCCCTCCCCTACAGTAGTCAGCAGCACAGGGACTGAAGGGGGCCCAGCTGTGCCAGGACATACTGTGAGCATAGGCTCCATCTATGCCAATTCCTGTGGCTGAAATTACTCAAGACACTGGCATTGCTGGAAAGCTTGGTTTTAGAAGTTTCCAGTCACCCCCTCTGCCCTGGTGCCTTGTATCCTCCATGCTGGTGTTTATCATACCCTCAGGTTGCACTTCTGCGACAAATTAAACAAAGCTGAGTCAGCGCAGCCGTGGTCCCTTCTGCGTACTTTGCTCTGTGTCTCTCCCCTCCTCTCTTGTACTGCTCCTGGCATGAGAGTGCCAGGCTGCAGAAATTGCCAGTAGCTTTCTGTTAAGCCGTTTGAACCATCTCTGAGCCACTGGGAACTGCCAGTGCCAGCAGCAGCGGGGTGGAGATCGCAAGGGAAAGACAGGGATGTTGGCGGCAAAGTTGGTTTAAGCTGTTGAGAAACCTCCTCCTCATTGCACAAGAATAGCAGCATACGGGGCTGCTCCGTGAGCTGAGTTACTGAAATGAACTAAACAAAACAACCCTGCCCCAAAAAAACCAAAGAAAAATCCCTCATCTCGTAAAGGGTTGTATTGGTGTGGCTGAAGGGATAGTGAATACTGCAGAGGTCCTTTGGGGTCACTGAGGCTCTCATTTCACCCCATAAATTTCATCCCATAAATTGCCCCCAGAACTAAGAAGATCATAAAGAAAGAAAGTTAAAAGGCCTTTTTTAAACTGAAAGTGGTAGATTCTGATTTGGATTGGAGGTGCTTAATTAGAATACTCAATTTAAACAGCCTGTTCAAAGTCATTGAATGTATATATTGATATTCTGCACCCTGGTTGAGTCAACAAAAACCTGTTTTGCCTTTCAGAAAAGATAATTAACTCTCCTAAATGTGTTTGCCAGAAATACTGGGATATAAATCATCCAAACAGAGTGGTTTGAACAAATTAAAACCAGTCTGTTAGAGTGACAACATGCTTACTTAACTCAAGATACAGTAATAAGCTCTTTGATGTTTTTCTAACTGAACCAGATTCCCAAAAGTATTTTCTGCATTTTATTTTAATGTCTTTAATTATGTTTCTATGTCTCATTGAAATAAAATCACATGTGTTTTGTATTTTTAGGTGTAACACCACCTGTTTTGAAACATTTTTGGATAAAATATTTTAAACTTTGACAGAATTTTAGGTGGTGGATCATTATGCTTATTTATTTATGTGAAGGATGGTAGACTTTTCTTCCTTATCAAGTATACAGCTAATCTGAGTGGCTGAACAAATATTTTCTTCATCTTTGTTTTTGGACATCTCTATGTAAGGACAACATCTTGTGTTAAGAAGCTGTGTTTGTAATTAAATGGATCTTTTGACATTGTACATTTCCACTTCCCAGGACAGGCAATATAACAGGACTGTCCTTAGTAATGTGCTGCGTCTTGTTCTTTTGCTATTTATTAAAGAAGGACATTACGACATACGACCTGGCTTGCTGGGTGCCTAATTATGGCTTTTATCCTGCTTGTTCAAGTGTCTGTGCATCTTTCCAGTCTCATTTATTCTGTTCCATTAGTACCCATATCATGAGGCGTTTTATTTTCCATAGGAATTTTCAAGTGAATTTCCAGAAGATGGAAATGCTGCATGGTACCTGTTGTTTAACTATGCTGATTTGGTTTGACTGTATGTAATTTTTCCTTTAGTACAGCCATGCCTTTGTTTTCCTGTATCTTGACATTAGTGCAGAGTTGCCTGTCTTTTATAGAATGGAGTGGTTAAAATAGCTCCACTGCCATTGGAGATGACAGCAGAACTGTATAATAGGTGTGGACATCAAAATTCAGATGATTTCATGCCTCTAACCTTTTTCTTTAGGAAAAATAATAGATGGTCAAGATGTTAGTAGCATCTTTAAAAGAAATAGCACCATCTGAAAAGAACGGAAGAGTGGTGTGCCTGGTTCTCTGTGAGGAAACCTTCAGAGCTCTAAAGAGAATGGGATTCATCACAGGCCACAGCTACGTCCAAATCGCTTCCCTCATCTGCTCAGATGATTTCAAAGAAATGAATGAAATGCAAAAGCCAGCCTTGTGGCACGGTGAGCTGGAACGAATGCCTTCTACTGAGATTTATGTTTATATCTGGGTAAAAAAGTCTTTCTGTTCTCTGTCCTAAAAGAAAGAACAGCTACACTTACAGACAGGCTGTGGGTGCTGGCTCCAGAGTACTGCTTTCTTGGGTGGGGGAAAAAACAAAGAAGAAACCTTGGTGGAGGTGAGAGAGAGTGCGAGCATTTTAGTCCTTTGCATTATATACTTCTGTTTCATGTCAAACAATCCTCATTCTATTCAGAGACTACTTTGCAGGAAACAAACTGTAATAACATCTGAGAAATCCATAGGCAAAATAGACTTTTAAGGCTCTTTTGAGCCAAACCACAAAACATACAATTTATTATGTTAATTTGAATTAAAGCACTTTGAAAACAAGATTCAGAGTTGCAACACTCTAAGAGGAATAAATAACAGAGGCTTGTTTTTACTGTTTCTGGACTTCTGCTGGTCCCACTAAATTCAGCAATAAAATGGAGCACTAGAGAAGAAAAGGTTTTCCCCACACCCATCCCCAGTTCACACTTCAGAGCAAAAATCTCCCCAAGATAACTCACAGTCTGTGCTTCAACTAAATATACAATAGAAATCACACTGGATAAGCTAAACTGCCAAAGGCTCAGGACAAGAGTTTAAGGTGCTGTTGGCTAGATTCCAAACCAGGAAATTTATCTTGCAGGGGTCAGAGGTTGGTATCCGTGCTCTCCCATGTTCCATTGAGGTAGTTTGTCAGATGATAAAGAAGGTGTTTTTCTGTAGGATTATGCTGTGGAAAGACAGTGCCTGTCCAGAAGCAATGGAGAGTCACTGGTTTACTTTATCTTCTCTTTTTACTGTAATATTGATCAGGTTCTTCACTATTTCTTCACTGTGTATTTTCTGTGGCAAGTACAGCATCTCTAGAGCTAATGCAAGTGTGTCAGTCACTACACCTGTCCTCAAATGCATGTACGTCCTGGGAATTATCCTTCACCTATTTGACATAAAATTGTCATTTCTAATATTAATTTTTGACCTTTTATTACTATAGTTATGAATTATTAAGATTATGAATAATATATTTTTCATTAGTTGCTGCCATCCTAAAGCATAGAGGAGCATTCAAAAATTTACTGATAAAAATTTACCTTAAGGCACAGTAAAACACACTTCATTTCCTTTTATATCATTGCTTTTATATATTTTGTTTTTAAATTGTACTTGCTGGCAGTTTTTTGAGATTTATTCTGGGCATTTTTTGATTTGAAGCAACCAAGACAAGATGATAGCACTCAGCCTTACAGTGCAGAGCCAAAATTGTGCCAGGCACAGCTGCATGAGCCTTTCTGAATTTAATTTTTAAAGGGCTTGAGAATAGGCTGAGGAGAATGTAGTCTCTGCATTCATCAAGACAGGCAGTTGCCTGAATCAAGATTCTTTGTGCTGTTTGTGAAATCTGAGGTTAAGATGCTGTTCTATAATTTGCCAGAAGTGTCAGTACGGATCTTTTTTCCTTAAGCAAACTGTCTTTGATTTCACTGAACCAAAATATGAAAAAAAATAATAAAGGTGTTCCAAACAGGAGGAGATTTGCAGAAGGAGCCTTTGAGTTTTTGCTGTGTATCACTGCACACCGGCATGCAGCTGTGTGCGAACATACGCTTGCCTGTGCTATGAAATAGGGAAGAATTTGGAAACAATCCTCAGGTATAGCACCTTTTATGATGCTTAAATATTAATGTAAAGTGAGGCTGACTGCGTTTTCCACGTGCAGTTATAACACAACCAGGTTACAAGGGTAAAAAAACACAATAGCAGTCCATTTTCCATGGTGCTTCGACCCACAGGCCTCTATTGGCTGCTGCAGCTTTCACCAACACTGACTAAACCTCACTGAGAATTCTGATTATTAGCTTGAGTAAAGGGGTCAGAATCTCACCCCTAAAGACTTAAAAGATAAAACTCGTAGACTGGACTGCTCACTTTTTTATGGAACTTGAGCTGTAGTGACATTTTGCTAAAAAAATCTTTGCCAGAGTATGCACACACAAAAATGTATACATACATATTTCACATCCTGAATATTGTTCTCCAAAGAATGGCATACTTTTGCTCCAACAGCAGAGAAAAATAATTGATGAGGTTTAGATGTTTAGAAGATTAGCTGCCAAAGCCTGTTTTTAGTTAAACTGCTGATTAAGAAGATAGTTCTAGATTTTCCATGCAAGAATTTTGGTGTGGATGCCCAGAAGGTACAGTGATGTCTTTTTTTTCCTTTTTTTTTTCCAAATAAACAATCTTCTTCCCTTGAAACTGCAAAACCTGGCAGCTGCTATTCAAAGATAATGTAAAACAATGCTTCACATTCAGTGAAATATTCTTAGCACCAAAATAGCTCTTGTTAACATTAGTACTGACTGTGTGAAAGATCAAGACAGCAGGCACATTCTACCTATCAAAAAAACCACTGTTACTCAAAACTAAGTATGTGAATCTCATGAATGCTCATCTGAAATTTGGGAAAAAAAATATGCATTAATATATGGTGTTGAGAAGCTTTATTTTTAACTGAAAATTGTAAATATTTTGATGTCTGAATCCTGAATACAATGTCCATGTTTTCAACATATGATTTTTTGTATTTTCTTGGGCAATTTTCTGCTTTTTTACACACAATACTGTATCCCTTGTTTCAGGGAGTGGTGTTTAGCCATATAAATAGCTGGGATTAACTGCATGCCTAAATACTGAAGTGGAACTATTTGCATTAGGAGCTACCACTCAGTGGGAATAAAACAGAATTGGGTGTAGAATTATTTGTTTATTACTCATCAGACAGAATTACTTGACCACCCAAATGGAGTCCCTGAGGCTGTATCTGAAAGCCAGCAGTTAAAAAAACCCAGTGAGATTACATTCGTGTAAGTGGTCTGTACAGTGGATTTTTAATTTAGTTTTGTTCTGGAGAGTTTTTTTACAGTCTATTAATGACGGGGTTAAGAAAAGAACATTTGAACTTAATTAGTGATGTAAGATAATACATATAATTACAGTATGAAGAGAAGCTAAAATATCTTGGTACATACAGTGACTGTATTTATTCCCACAGTAATTAGCCCACATATAAAAGGACTTTTCAGACCAAATTCTTGAAGTTAGTGACAAATTTGGATAGCTTTATAAAACCATGAGAACCTCACTGGCGCCATCCGACTTCCTCTGAAGTCAATGGAAATTTTGCCTGCAACTTCATTGGAAGTAAACAACGAGATAGCTTGGAAAACAAGATGAAAACGTTGCCATTAGTGAGTCATGAAATCTGGAATCAAACTCTTAGAGAGTCTCCACGTCCTTCAATCTCCATGTAAGTGTGTGAAGCAGAACTTCTAAATTCTTTCTTTTCTAGGAGTGCTAAGATAGAGAGCAGTGTGTAGTACATTCGCATATGTGAAACATTAAGCAAAGGCCCATGCTGTTGTACCCAAAACTTCGATTCTGCATTCCAGCCTTTCTGAGTCTGATGTGTCTCATGTATGGCCAGAGATGTGGGTGTTCAAAGCCTGGAATTGTGCAGAGGTCTGGTAAAACTACAGTTGCCTAAATTGATTTCTCTTGTATTAAAAGAACTAGAAACAAAAGTCATAGGTTTTATACTCTAAATGTTTTCTTAGGTAGCTTTTCAGTAACCTGAACAAAGAAAAGCTATGGTCCATAAAATTTTGAGAGTATTCCTTGGAGTAAGCATACACATAGAACATGGGATTAACGCAATTAACAACATAGTTTTTCAGAGTGAAAGGACTTTTCTTTGTAAGGTATAAAGGGAAAACATTTTCCCACACAAGATCCCTTGTTATTTAGAGAGTGAAAAATGCTCACATCAGGATAGAAGACAGGCAAAAACATGACTGGCACAGAGTTAAACCCCCTGTGAAAGTACTTTGGGAAAGGCCACTTCAATAAGCACACAATTGTGCAAGTAAGGATTTCATCCACTAGTCTGCCATGGTTTCTCTGAATACAACAGTGGTTCAGTTTGAATGTATTGTGCATATATCTGAGTTCTGCACACTGGATGTCAAGGCTCTCTCTTCAGACAAAGCCTTATTGTTTATTAAAATGTTTCATAAGTCCTCGTTGTGGGAGCAACAAAACTCTACTCCCCACCAAAGCCAGATCTCGTTCAGAGCACGATTTGGAATGCATGTCCTTTTTAATTTAAAGTACAGAATAGCCTCTCTGTGGTCTGTGCTAAAAATCCATCTGAATGCAGTATCTCTCCCCTAAGCTTAAATGGGCCATGATGTTTTGTGTCAAAATAAAAGCATACACTGACCCTGATGCTCTGCTCTGGCTGAACCATTTTCTGTCTAAAAGTGGAGGAGGATTCAGAAAGAACGAATATTCTTGTCTACTTCTTAGTCTACCTTTTTTTGCCCATAGTATAGGTAAGTACAACCTTATTCAGGGCTCTGCTAGATTTTGCTTCACTGTGTTTTCTCCAGAAGACACTGAAGCAGAGGAATCTCCCCACACATTGGACCTACCATAAGCATCATCATTGCAGGCCTTCTATACTGGGTCTGTCAAGTGGCCAAAACACAGGTATTGTGCTCTTTCTTATTTGTCTGGGATTTTGTTTCTTTGCAGCACCAGAAATGCTACAGAAGCTGTAGTATAGCAGATTTAACCCTCACATTTTCTCAGTTTTAATCTTTTAAATAGAAATGTGAAGCATTTGGTAGAAATGTGATTTCAGCATAAATCTCCTGTAATTACTTAACAGTGACTCTTAAGACTATTTTCGTTCTTCTGATCGCCTAAAATTTGCTTTTATATTTTTGCTTACAGTAGTTAGATATATTAACTTGTGAGTATTATAGTTAAATTCTTGTTTCCATTGGTAAATTGAATTTATTTATGGATAAAATTATTTCATGGGGAATCAGAAGCTGTAGAGTGGCTAAGAAGTCTTTGTTTATTGTTGATACACAATATCACACATTTCTATTGAATCACAGCCTACTGACTCCCTTACTACTTATTAAGAGAACTACAATTAACACTGCAGCACGCGGGTTAAACAGGTCCCTTACTGCTGGAGAAGTGGGATGTATAACCTCTTGGGTAAATGGCATTATAATTTTAAATGTTACAATCATTTTCATGGTATTTAAAATAACTTACTTTACCTAAGAAAATTATTTGGATTCTTGATTTCACTGTTTTCGAGTCTTTTGATCCAAACCAATTTGGTATTTGGCTAGGGCTTTATCGTATTATCCTGCCATTTCCTTGAGATTAGGACCTTTACTCAAGACAAAATAACTTCCATTTTTATTTATTTGGTGGGAGGCACAAGGGCAGCAGAAGGTGAGGTAGGAAAAGGACAAATAGAATCCCTCAGTGGCCCATACCATATGCTTTAGGTCAAAGACTTCAACAAAAAGATATAGGAGAGCAGGATAAGGAACTAAAAATTTAACAGTAAGGTGCATCTTGGATAAATGTACGAATCAAAGGATTCTACTATTTCTTCCTCAGAAGTATATTTTAAACATAAATATAAACCGGCGTTTTTCTTCAGAAAAACCTCAAATCCCAATGCAAGCACATTCCAAAATAACTCCTGGAGTGAACAGCCCAACATAAATAACAATGGCCCACAAAAATCATTTTTGGACCATTGATGAACTTTCCATTTTTCTTCAAACTGACAGCTCAGGAGAGCTTCCAAGTGTGTTGGTATGTGCAGCTTATCAGCTAGGAAAGGAATGCTGCTATGTATCCTATCAAAATGAGAATACATCAGCCTCAGCTCCCCAAAGTCACCAATGGGGTGTATGGAAAATGTCCATCCCTGAAAGCTTGCACATCTCAGCACAGATTGTTGCCTCTCTGGCAGTGCTGTGTGACCTTCCAGTTCAGCAAATGTGTGAGGCACTGCTTGCTCGTGTGGGAAAGCAACGTGCTGTGCTCCCTCCTGAACTGCCACATGGCAAAAGGGAAGATTACTCACAGGTTACCCCTTTTTTAAAATTTCCCATGTCTCAGCTGTAGGATCACTGTCTGACTTTTTTTTTAACCCAATAATTATATGAGTTTTGATTGAAATTAATAGTTTTCACCAAAACCTTTTCCTTGTGCCTTGCAGGAGGCTGCTCATATCACCTGTTTTATTTTGATGGCTTAATCACCTGAGAGTTAAACACTTGTTGCTTTGCTAAACTGGGATTTTTCTGACTGATGCTTCTATTATCTAATAATATCACAGGACAGACATGAACGTGTATGTGTATGAGTAAGTACCTGGGCAACCTGGGTGTGGGAACGACGCATTCTCCCGGTCTCAGTGGGAAAATGGTGTTTTACTTTTAGTAGTCGTCTTCTTGGAAGCGAGTAAACTTCTTCTTAGTGAAATACGTGCCATTTCTGCCCTGCAAACCATGGCTGGACAACACTCCTCATGCTTTTAGCACTGAGGGTGCTGAGGGAGCATATCTGAGGGAGAGTTGACTTCATTTTGGGCTTTCGAGGCCAACTGTAGTGTTTCTGCCTTTGTTTGGGAATCCAGCTGACACTGCCACAGTTCCTTCTTCCACTACATGCCTGCTTTCCTCCTGACCTTTGCCTGGCCAGAGGAAGGAGAGGAAGGGAGTGGCAAGAGACCTGCATACCCAGAAAACATTTAATAGATCACCACAGCTTTGTTTTCTGCATTGTGTCCGCGGAAACACCCACAAAATGAGAATCTGCTCAGTACAAACACAGCAGGAACCTCCTGCTTCTGTACGGTGTATATGAATTGGGTGTCTTTACTTAAAAGAAAATTAATGGTCCATAAACAGACTTGCATAATCACTTAACATCTCCCCCTGAAAAATCCTACATGAAACGCTTTTTTCCTTTTTAGTAAGGCATATGATATTTGATGAACAAAGGAAGCTTTTGTGCAGGTGTGATTTAAAACTTTTTTCGTAAACATTTTCAATCACATTCTTTGTATTTAGGAAGGCTTAAGAAAATACAATAAGAAACTAATATTTACTGTGGGATTTATTAAGTGAAATGCATTCAGGAAAGTTTCAGCCTAAAAGGTGTTGGAGATTATGAAGGTGAGATTCCAACCCTAGCATAACTTTAACTGATGTACTGAAAGAATCATGTGCACGTCCAAAACAAAAGCCCTCATGCTCCCTCTTCTCTTTTCCACTCACCAACTCTTTCCTGATGACTGACACAGTTGCAACATCCCCGCTTTGTCCTGCCACGTAATACCCACCCCGCTTCCTGTCAGGGACCGTGCCCGTTCAAACAGAGCTCCATGTGCTCCGCTGTAATTAATGATGACAGCTCTTCAAAGAGAAGGAGGGCCTGAAGGATGGGCTGGTCTACAGCCTTTGACTCTTAAGCCTTTTGGCTTAGTTACGCAGCACATTTTTTCCCCACCTACTTCTCTGTCAGAGGGGTGAGTCATGCTCGTATTCGTGTCCATAACATGGCTTGGGTAAACTGCCTCATTAAGTTTAGTATGGCAACACACATATAGACATTTTCAGACTGTAGACACAGGACTGCAAGCCTTGACTATGATGTGAATATCCTTTTCAACATCTGATTGTATGTCTTGATCTAGATTGATACTCCTGTGTTATTTGGGGCTTCTAAGTGTAACTACAAATACCACCAGACAGTAAAGTACATGGATATCTCCTGGTCTGGCAAAATAAAAAAAGAAAGCGAACAACGCACTGCTCTACCAACCCAGAGCTAATCTCGTATTTCTGGGAAGTAAAGATGGCTAAATATGAACCCGCCAAGGCCGTATGTTCCTAACACGTGTTGCTTCTCCATCTAGCTGCCAAAAACCATGTCTGTGTTTGACCCTAATAGGTGCTGAAATAGTTTCTTCAAAGACTGAAGCATCTAGTATGAGGTCTTGAGGATAACAGTGTTGCCAGGTCTCAAGATAACAGAGAATCAAGTCAGGACAGCTGGACTCTTCCTCCTTCAGAGTCATTTGGATAGCAAATTCTGATTCGGGTAACAGAGGAGTAAGTTGAAAATTTGCCATCTCTCTCTAAACCAGAGAATTTCACCCTGGTGACAGTGTGTTAGGTACACATAACATTTAACTTATCTCGGCAATGGTGCTTTTGCATTCTGGTTTGAAACTTGAGGTTGCCAAGGTTTTGTGTGTCGTACAGAGCTATGGGAAGGGAGTTACAGAACATTGCAAATATTTACTATAGGCTTTACCAGCAATTAAACTTTATATTAGTCCCTCCTTCCTGAGTAGTGTCAGATTATAAAGGGCCTGAAGTTACATTCTAGCACTGCAAAAGGCACAGAACATGGGTCTTTGTCAGCCATATATATTTTATGCATGTAGAGGCTAGGACATAGACAGAGCTGGTGAAACCAGATAGACGGAATACTTTTTTTGGTCAGGAACATTATCCTGTATTGCAATGCCTGCCTTACAGTGAGCCTTTCTGCTTCAAGAGTTAAATTCCTATTGCAGAAATGAAAGCAGAAAGAAAGCTCCCCTTTATACGATAGCCTTTCTAAAACTCGAGTGTCCCAAACTACCAACAGTGCAGCATTCCTTCAAAGACTAGAATCAAGACCATGCACCAGAAGCAAAAAAACCTGTGAAATTTGGTAATATGTTTAATTATACAATGCTAGCATTAAGATAATTGTGTTCAAGAGGTTTTTATTCTTTGTATTTTTATATTTTAGATTTAATAAATTGAATTGTTTTTACTCAGAAGTTATCTGGACTCTAGAGGTGTAAAGGGGAAAGTTAATAGTTTCTTGAGTGAGATTAAATTGATGTTCATCATCTCTGAGAACACAAAGCATATCTTTTTTATATTTGCTGATTAGGATGAGGAAGGGAACAAAACATGGAAGAAATGAGATTATTTCCAAGCTATTTGTATGGGGAACATAAAGGCAAGGACAAAGGGGTTCTTTGCTGGCCCATCACACCACAAAGCCAGGCCGAGAGCACTCCGGGCTCCACTGCTCTGATGTCAGAGGCAAATAGATTTGAAGAGGCTATGACCACAGCAGGCAATAACAGAGAGTGCTTGTGCAGGAAAACCTACTACCCTTCCCTCCCCACTGCTCTGCCACTACACAATCCCAATGCCTCTATGTCTCCACCTTGTAAGCAAACTTAGGCATCATCCTTGCAATTCACTTCCCAACAAACCCATAGTTTTTGTGTAAAGAATATTGTTACAGAAGATGCAGTGTCACTATTTACAATATTCAGAACATTTAAACTTAGTCAGGGTGGCAAAGGTTTTGACTTAGTCAAAAAAATCGTTGTATTTTTCATGTCATCTGTCAGCTTAATTCTACACTTTCCACCACAAAAATACATTTGTTAAAGAAGAGCTTGTCTATTTACTTTCTTTAGAATTACTCTCACCTATCAGTGACAGCAAACCTAAATTATTTGTTGCCTAATGAAATTAAAGCTGCTGCCTAAGGCTTTAATATACAGATGGCTTGACTGTTCAGAAGTGAAATGCCACATCAGCTCCTGAGAGATCTTACTATATATATATATTTTGAGCAAATTATCTGTAAAAAGAAGACATATGACGAGGGAATATTATTTTTAATTTTTACTATGGTTTCTTTACTTAGAATCAGACTTGTTAGAACCTTGCTTTATGATTCATACAAAAATTTCCTGTGATACCTGTAAGGAGATGAAAAAAATCTCTCAGAAACCTCTCAGGACGAGCACCTTCTGTTTACAGGTCCAGAAAATACCTCTACTTATTCTGCTTTGCTTGCTTGTGTAGGGACCCCAAAGAAGGAACTTTTGGTTGGTAATAAGGACGTGCTCCGTCCAACAGGAGGAGAGCATTGTACAGTAGCATTAACACAACCTGGTCATAGTGGTTGCACACAGTTTTTCTCCCGTTACAGCTTTAAGGCTGATGTTTTCTGTGCTGTGCACTGCACAGCTCTTTCTCTTCTGCTTTTCAACACACGTATCTTCTCAAACTCACTACTGGCATCCTTTATGTGGTGCTGCATCCTAACGATAGAAGCTAAAATTTTAATATTTTCAATGGCATGCCGTATACTCATAGTTTGCAGGATTTTAAAACCAGTGTCTTGAAACATGAAAGTTCCTGACAGAACAGTGTGTTTCCAAAGAGCGCTCCCTCTGTAAAACAGGTTCTTTCCACTTAGCCTGGTCCCATCCTCTCCCTGTTGTTCCAAAATCTGTTTCTCCTCATGAGATCTGTCCTCATTTATGCTTACATTCTCTATTATATCTAATTATAATAATATAACCACATAATATAATAATATCTAACTATAGTTCTACATCAAACAGAAAGCTTTTAGTAAAAGAATAGGAATTTTCAGTGCAATAGAGAAATGAAAACACAAGCTCACTTGAAAGAAAGTAACATTTTTGCTTTGTTAGCTACGCATATCTACTAGTACATTAAATGACTTATTTTTTTTAGTCTGGCATTAGATTGAGCTGCTAGCAAGCAAGTTTTTGTTTCCAAAGTGCAACCAAGATTATACCAAAGTTAGTTAAAAGAAAATTGGACACTCTAGTATTGAATAGAAAAGTTGAAAGTACTTAATCACAGACACATCTTGGCTGAGAAAAAAAATTATTTGGATAAATATCTATTTGTTGCGTGCCTTCTCCTTGTTCTGGAATAAAAAATTGTTAGTATTCTCAAGGACAAAATCATATAGGTTTGGCAAAATCAAAAGGAAAAAGAAATTATAAAAATTTTCACCTAAAAATCATACAGTGAGAAAAGAAAAAAATTTAATTCAAATAGGGGTTTTTTTGGTGCATGAGAGTTTTCAATCTAAATTTAGCATTTTATTCAGAAGCATCCTGTTCTTCTATAAATGACTAAGACTGTGTACACACAGTCCTTCCTGAATGTGATGTTTACTTGCAGATGCCAAGATGTCCTTCAGACAAATATCTAACACAATATTATAGAAAGTGGATGCAAAACTAACTCTTGCTGTCAAGGAGAGCCAGCTGGCCCCCATGTGTCCAAGCTAGAGAGAGACTCAGACTTGAGAGAAGCTGATGGGAGGTCCATCCTTCCCAAACTGCTACGGCTGTGAACATCTTAAAAATTCCTTTGAGAGTGGTTTTGTTTAGAAATTCAAGAGTTTAAGATTCGTGCTTTTAATATGTCCATGAAGTAACTGAGCCCAGAGTGTCAGCACAGAGTGAAGGCCCTCTATGGAAGCCAAATTAGATTTAAGTGGTTTTAAGCACAAAAGCTAGAAGCTGTTTCTTGAGTGGTGACAACACAAAGCAGTGAAGGAAATCAGGTCACAGAGAGCTGAGATAAGCTTTTGATTTGGAGGACTTGCTATTCAAGGCATAAAAAATAGAGCTGTTCCTGGCAGTGGCTGAGAACCCAGAACTGCAGCTCCAGGAAACAGCAGGGCAGCCCTTGAGGAGGTCAGACCCATAAAGTACCACACATTTTGCTGTTGTGTTTTGCTTCAACAGTAGCAGAAGTCTAAAAATACCTCTGTCTTCATTTTTGTCATTGAAGTTTTCTGCAAACGTAATTAATTAAATCTCCATTTCTCACTTTCCAATGCAAAAACAGAAGCACCAAATTTGTAAGGCACAGAGATACCAAGCTTGGTTGTAAATGCCACAATATACATCAGAGAGCATTTTGTTGAGGCTGTACCAAACAAGTGTCATCTGAGAAAATGTAAGGGGGCAGAGATGATCAGACCTTAGAATTCATTTGCTTCTCCTCTGAGAAAACTTTCTTTCCCCTTTCGGAGCTCTAAATATGAGGTGAAATTTAACAAGATACAAACTGCATTTTAAAAAAATGAGGTATCTGTCTGCAAACTTGCCAGTATCACATTATTTTGTAGTGATTTTTAAAACATAGCGATTTTATGTAGCTCTTGTCTTATGTTATTTACTTTATTTGCCTGGCCAAAATTTACTGCATTTTTATTTTTAGATTTATTTTTATTTCTCCATTTTATTTTTTTTTTAATATCAGGGTATTCTGCTTCAAATTAGAAATCCAAAATTACTGGGAATTGTCAATGGTATTCAGAAGAAGCCACTGAACAAACCAAAAATGTTATGGACTTACTTAGCTAGATGGCATTGCATGGTCTGGATGTAAATGCTTCTGTCCCTGGTGGAAGTGAAGGAAAAGGAATGTCCATCATGTTACTATTTTTAATATAGACATTTTACAGCTGCAAAGACAACCTTGGAAAGAAAACCCCAGTGTCTTGGCTCTGGATGTCAGAAATAACCTGACTATAATCTCACCCACTGGATCTAAATATTTCTTGGTGATGATCTCCTTGAAGAGCTCTTCTGTAGTGTCTGATCCTGTTACTATAAACTCCAGAAACAAGCAACATTTCTGTCTACAAATAGCTATTAAAACATAGAAATATAGTGTTTCATTTCATACAGTTCTCTTACATTTTAAATCATTGTTTCTATGTCAAAGAAACTAAATTTTTTTATCGGAAGTATGTTTGCGTTTGATGCTCCCAGTGTTTATTTAATGTTGCACTCTATATTCTTAATAGTTATTATAGTAATAATCATTAACATGTTACTTGTGTCTTTCCTTTTTGCAAATTTGCATGTTTTCTAAACTTCTGTGACTTTAAAAAAAAAAGAAGTAAAAAATCCTCCCCAAATGGGGAGGGAACTATCTTCTGTTACACTAGCAGTATTATATCATAGATTTTTACATACTGTATTGCATATAGTAAGCTGAAAAAGGCTTATTCCATTCTATCACAGCTAACTGTTTTTAGACTTCAGCTTTTCTCTCCCCTTCTTACAAATCTCTCTCTATTTCTTCTTTTTAAATTGCACCTTTTACACACCTAGTGAGATGGAGGTGGTTTGTGTCTGACTCATCTTCTGCATACACACCCTTCAAAGCAGGGGGTAATTGCTTCTCTTTCTTCGCCATCTCTTTCAGCTAGCTCTGTGCCTTCTAGGATTACTCTTCCTCCCAGCTGCTGTTCTGAATATTCTCTCCATTTCTAACATTAGCCTTACCCCCATTCCTGATTTACATATTTTTCTTTGTGCTCCTGCACGCCGTTCTAGTTTTCTGCTACATGCCATCCGCTCACTTTCCCTCTGTCTGCAAAGCCAGGTTTAGTGAGCTTTGTGAGATCTATTTAATCACTAAAAAAACTGGGCAGTCCAGCAGTAAATGTAATATATATTCCAGAAGACCTACAAACAAGTTTTACTTGGCACTCACAGCAATGAGGTAAGAGGATAAAATGAGTTTGTGGTCACATTACCAGACCACCAGCAGAGAGTTATGAGAAAGCTAGACCCATGTTAATTAGGAAAAATATAAAAAGTTTACATGAGATCCATCATTCTGGTCTTCTATGAACCACAAGCTGTAATTATAAACTCTAAGTATGAATTTTCTTAGTTTTGTTCTTCAATTTTAATATCACTGTGTGAAACAAAAGTTGTATTTCTTTAGGTTGTTCAAAGTATGCCTTTATTAAAAAAACATTTTTTCCAAAAAACCCTGCAGGAGATTAGACTTGATAATCTGCGTGGTCTCCTTTAACTCTGAAATTGGTCCATTCCATGCTATAAATCTGTGCAGTATAGGCTTTTAAGGCTGATGTCTATGTAAGTAGAACTGTGCATCTTGAAAATTGAACCCTTTGTCTTCTGTAAGAGGTGAATTTAAATCTTCAGCATTTCTCTGAAACAATTATGTCCTGAGGAGTTGTTTCATATTTGATTTTTAGCGATCTTATGATAGGACACACTGTTGCTTATGCTGATTGAAGGTGATTTTTTATGATGCAGGAGTTAAATGCAGTTTTTCAGCCACATAGTCCAGTATTGCAATGACAGAATGAAACTTTTGCTTTGGATCTTGCTCAAAAGATGATGAATTTGATAAAAATACTCTCAAGTAATGCAGTCTCTAGTACTTGTTTATATCAGCAAGGATGTGGGTAGATGGAAATAATTCAGTGCCATGTTAGAAAGCTGAAACTATCAAGCTAGCTGGTATGATTCTGTGGCATAGTGCCACACCTTGCTCAATCATAAGTAACCAGCTTGGGTTCCAGTAGGAATGTAGCTCAATAAACATGATGCAGTACCTGAAGTAATTAACCTCAAAGCTGGGCCTTCTGAATAGTGGATCTGTCTTTGCTTTATTTGAAGCTATAACTATTTGGCCATCTTCTATTTAGCAAAAGCATGGACCTATGTTTTTTAAGAGATGTGCCATCTCTTCACCAAGTACATCTGTATTATAATCTATAGGAAAATATAAAATAAAATCTGAAAAATTGTAACTGGTAGATTTAACACCTGAAGCAGTGGAACTGTAGGACCTGGAGTAAACTTGGAGTGGAACACTTGGCTATTATATATAGGAGAAAACTCCCCTGAAGGTGAGGGAAATGCTTTGCTGGGGCATCACTATTGGATAACCTTTCTCGTGTACCTGTTTCTTATGTAGTGGCTGTCATGATACTACACTGCCCATCTTTAATTCAATAATTCAGTGATTTGGACACTCATGCGAATGTGAAATAACCAAACTCATTTCCTCCTACTGCTTATTGAATTTCGAGTCTTTGCCATCTTCCAAGCAAATGAAGTGAGCTTGTGATAGTTCTATCAATGTACTGCAGAGAAAGGGACAGGCAATGACTGAAAGGAATAGAACTCTCTCATGGACGCTGTTTTATTTCAATTAGACATTTGTGGTCTCCCCAAAGTGACTGCTATAAAGATGTTCAATGTCACAAAATTCAGAGAACGAGGAAATCTGGTTTTCCTTCTGTCAAAAATCATTTAGGTTATTTTACAAGATGGCACAGGTTCAAGAACAGGAATTGAGAACAATGTGAGGAAGGCTTCTATTCAGGATGCTCCAGTCCTTGCTCCGAAAGTATGCCTGTATGTACTTGGTCTTCTGTACTAGATGTCCTGCAAAGCTGTGAGTGCAAGGCTCTGGATGACCTGCTCAGTCTGGTGCCATCAGCATGTTCCATTGGTATCGCATTTCTCCTGTGGCTTTTCCCACTGGTGCTTTCACTGCCTTTGAGGGGTAGAACTTTTTAGAGTAAGCTGGGATGTTCATCAGTGGGACTGGGAAGTTAATAAAGCCCTAGGTGCACAAAAGGAGAAAAATGGAATTTTTTCTGGATGACATTTCAAAGTAAGATTTTTTTGCTCTTGCTCATGTAAATTCGTTTCTGCTCACCACCAACTGCTAAAAGCTAAGAGACTGGTTTTAATTGCTTTTCTTGAAGAAAACAGAAAATGCACTGTCTAAGGTAAAGAAATGGAATCCTAAGACTTACTGTTTAAAAATTGCATCCTTGTCATGACTAATAATTAATTTCAATGACTTGTCTGGCAGACAAGACCAGTAATTCTGAAAATGTGTGGTAATCCAATGGCTGTCTCTTTCTTTAATATTTTTCTCTGCTTGAGGCTAAGGAATTAACATTTATTTTGAAAATAGATCTTGCTTCCTTGAGTTGTCCTTGGAAGACAGTCCCTGGAAGAATTAGTGTTTTGCATACTTAAAGTGTTTCTTAAATCTTTAATTGTTTCCTTACACTTCTGTCCCCATATGTGATCTGCGGTTTTACCTCTCTTATTTACATTAGCCAGAGAACAGATTTTATTTTCTGAGTTCATTCATTTATGTAGCTTTGGACAAATTTAGCTGGATAGCTGCAGACTGACTGTAGGAAACACCATGGAAATTATTAGTCTAAAATTCTCTAGTCCTGATCTGCGCATTGAAAGATTAGAGAGTAATCTCATCAAAGTCCAAAAGCTAAATGTTGTTGAAAACATCACTTATAGGAATAAAGTTTGCTGATCTTATCTTAATTTCTGAAGGTGGCATTTCCTCTTCACCGCTTTTTTAAAAATTTCTTAATATTAGAGCTCTGATCTCATCTGGTCCAAACTGAAATCCTTCTATAAAGTCAGTTAGACTGATTTAGACCAGCTGAGCCACTCCACCTCTTTTAATGTCTAGACTTTGTGCTTGCTCTCTTGTGCTTTCAGCTGTGTGCTCCTGTGTATGATGGCCTCCAACAACTCACTAAAAACTATTTAAATTTTTGTGTTTTCCTCACATAAAAATCATTGCGGATGAATGCCATTTAGATAATGTAGAAAATTCTGAGACTTTCTGGCTAGAAGAAACACCTTTGCATCAAGTTGCAAGCAGAGCATTGTATATCAAACTTGTGTCCACCTTGTAAACTCATGAGGTCTACCAACGATCTTGGTTTCTACCAGACCACAATTCCATGGTCCGTAACAGGAACTTTTATTATTTTGGATTGCTTATTATTATAAATTTGATAGAGACATGTCAGACAAATTCCGGATTCTACTGGCCCTCCTAGCAAACAGTGGGATGTCCACTCTGTCATAGGGCTGTTTTGGAATGGCTTACCTAATGCTTACCCTGATGTTAGGAACCTCAGCTGCTTTCCTGCATGGAGTCCAAAATATTAGTGACAAAGGAATTAGTGCACATTTGCAATAATTATGAATTATGCTACATATATCCTTAGAATATAAAATCATATGTGTATATCTATATATATCTCATGAACTATATTATAAAGATACATACTACTGTCTTTGTAAAACACTTTACTTTGAATTATACATCCATACGTAGTTTTGGGACAGAAAGGAGTGCTGAAGAATTTTCTGGTAGATTTAATACTCTCGTAATTTAGAGAATGCAGAAAATGCACCTACTTTGTGTGCTTTATGTGTAATATTTCAGGAATAGTCAAATTGTGTAGTTTGTCACGTTGCCAACATTCTCATTCCTTGTATGTGCTGTAGGTAAAAGTTGTTTATGGATTCCTTACCCATATAACTTCCCAGCCTTACACAATGTAGTTTCCTGTGTTTGTGGGCCAACTAACCCTTGATTACAGAGACTTATAGAGTGGTTTTATGGCTCACAAGGTATGGTTTAGCATAACTAGAGGCAAAACAAATACTAAAATTTTGCTTGTCAGCATTCCTCTCCTTCAATCCATTTGATAGATGCTTAAAAACAGTAGCAATTTTAATATTAAATGTCTTTGCCAAAAATCTCTGTAAAAAGAAGGTTTGTTGACTGGTTATCAGTTCAAGATATCCTAGAGAATTCAGAAATATTTTCATAAGCATAAGCAATTACTATATTTGGTTTGGTTGGATTTTTATATCTTATAATTGAAGTTTATGGATAGTTTGATGGCTCTTAATTGTTCATTAAAAACTCCATGAAGACTGAAATTATGGTGAATATTGATAAAAATTCTCAAAATTTTTATGGTGTGCTGTTAATTTCCTAGCTCTGTTGCTCTAAGGGCCCATGCTGTTTTTCAGTCTTATTAACTCTTTTATCTAGACATTTTTTCTTTATGATACGCACAAGAGGGAATTCACATATGCATGCTTCCTCCCTGCTGAAACCACTTCTGTGGTTCTGAAATAAGCCCAGAGGGATCCCAATTAACTCTGCAGCTAAATTTAGTAATAAAATACTTTACAAAATCCCCTTAAATACAGAGAAATCTAGATTGGTCAGGTAATAATTGATAGTCCAAAGAAATATCAAAGTGTGTCGGGTAAATTATTCATGTCTTTGAGTATAAAATGGGAAACGCTGGCTTGTGGTAACGTAACTATGAGCAGCTGCCTTGGCTTGCCAGAAATGCCCCTAATCTGTCTTCTTAAAGTCTATCTATGGTTTTCTTCCCCAAAAATGAGGCTTGAGAAACAGATAAACTTTAAAGCACTTTACAGGAAAAAACTTCTGATCATAGCAGCAGTCATACCTCATTTAAAGAAGGCCAAAGGCTTCTAGAACTAGAATATATCTTGTCCTGTATGGAGAGGGAATACCTGTAGCCTTTTGCTATATAATTTTTGCTCTTATCAGTTTGAAAAACCACAGCCACAGGGGGGATGATTACTTCTAAATTGTATATCTCCTTCTTGCAGCTGTACATAGACAAGCTCTGAAACTTCTCACTCATGGTGATAGTTTCTTCTGTGGGAAACAACAAGCAAGCTAGATACTAGACACTAGAAATAAAATTTACTAGACAGTAGAAATAAAATTGCCTTGTTGTGTCCAGATTTCCGAATAATTTAGCTGCTTTTCAAAACTGTATCCATAGTCCTTTTCCCAGATTTTATCAAAGTCCCAGCCCTTAAAAACCAAACTAGTCCATTATCTGCTGCAAGGGTAAATAGCCACAGTGAATCACATGCCCTGTTACATCCTCTAATGTCTGCTGACATGAGGAATGGTATTAAATAAGTCAGAGAGGCATTTTCATGCCAGTTCACTGCTTTTATGTACTTAAATAAAGGGGTTTGTTTCATCTCACTTTGGGTGTCCAGAAGTTGGGTGTTCTGAACTACACATCTAAGTGTCCTGTCTACGTAGTCACTGGAGAAAAGAGTAGGATGACTTTGCTTCTGGAACTAGTGATTTATGGCTCCTACCTTGACATTAAATCAATCCAGTTCTGGGCCCCTCAGTTTAGGAAGGACATTGAAATGCTTGAGTGTGTCCAGAGGAGAGCACCAAGGCTGGTGAGGGGCTTGGAACACAAGCCCTGTGAGGAATGATTGAGGGAGCTGGGGTTGTTTAGCCTGGAGAAAAGAAGACTCAGAGGTGACCTTATCACTTTCTACAACTCCCGGAAAGGTCATTGGAGTCGGGTAGGGGTTGATCTCTTTTTCCAGGCAACAGCTGACAGAACGAGAGGACACAGTCTTAAGCTGTGCCAAGGGAAATATAGGTTGGATATTAGGAAGAAGTTTTTTACGGAAAGAGTGGTGAAGTACTGGAATGGTCTGCCCGGGGAGGTAGTGGAGTCACCATCCCCGGATGTGTTTAAAAAAAAATCGAATGTGGCACTCGCTGCCATGGTTTAGTTGAGGTGTTAGGGCATGGGTTGGACTTGATGATCTTGAAGGTCTCTTCCAACCTGGTGATTCTGTAATTCTGTGTGATTCTGTGATCTTTTGGGGGTAAGGGGCTTTTCATAAATTAGGACAGTGACTTTAGCTAAAAGTTAATTTTTAAATGTTGAAAACTGCATGAGATAAATCCTGTTCTCCATGGCAAGCTCTGAAAGCAGAAGCTGTGCAAGAATTGTTTTCTATGAAAAAAATATTAAAGGAATTGTAATCCCAGAACACCACAGCTAAAGTCTTTGCTCATCGACCATTTGCGTTTCTGTCCCTGGCTATGCCATTGTCTTTGGTAATGTTTTTAAACATTCACTTTCTGAAATTATAAAGACAGCATATGCAAAAGTATCTTGTGATAATTTGATTTAATGTACTATTTAATTAATCCTATACTGCTAATGTGACCTTTCACGAGATAGGGATGTAGAAGTAAAATAAGGTTACATAGTACCCTAGAAATTCAAAAGATCAGGGATGAAAAAGAGAACTATTCTAAATATTTTACTTGGAACACTTGAAAGCTTAGTTTTAACATTTAGATGGGCTATTTTATAATCATGTTCAGGGGCTGGCTGCTTCCTCTCATTTCTTACCAGTGATGCACAGTTCCCTGTCTTCTGTGCTGAGGACAAGCTATGCAGACAGGCATGGCAAGTCTACTGCACTTTTGACCTGCTAGTTGCCTTTGTTTCCTGTCTACCTGCATTAATTTTGGTTCATTTGCACAAGTCTTCATGTACAATAAAATAAATACAATCTCACAGTGTAGCTTCTGCCTGCAATTAAGTTGAATAATTAACAAATATTTCTCCCTCATTTCTTTATATAGCTTTCACATGGAGAATAGATATAAAAAGCAAGAATAATGCCAGAGGTCTTGCTGTTCTAGGTCATTTGGCTTTCAGACTCTGAGGCTGGCCTCTCTTGGGAAGGTCTGATGTCTTCCAGTGGAAGGCAGGAGGAAATGAAAACAACCCTGTGGAAAAAGAAGAGAGGAATATTTTTCCTTCCTTGCTGGATTATATTCCCTCAGGGCTCAGCAAAAGTCTGTGCTGCATACTGAATATGCAGCATAGATGGTTCTGCTATTGCTAATTCTGTGGTAATAACTCAGCAAGATAAAAAGCTAATAGGCTGCCCATGTGTTTAAAATAATCTTCCAAAAACACATTTTAAAAATAAATGTTTTCCAGAAGATGAACTGGAAAGAGACTTTTTTTGTATCCTAATTAGAAAAAAACATGCCAAAGCCTACATTAAAATTGATGTGAGTTTCTCAACTGATTTCAGTTAGAGTAGAATTTTAAGAAGCAGTTCTTGAGAACTGTTCAGGAGATATCTAACATTAGTGCAGAAGCAGGTTCATGGCAAATCCAGTTACCTGTGGACTATCTGCTTTTTCACAAGTGTAACAGAACCTAATGAATAACTACTGAATAATACATGCCTACATAATTCTGTCTGTCAACTTCATTACATCTGAATGTAGTAAAAGCTTTGATAGATTTTCTCTGTAAAAATCCTGGTATTGGTAGGTCTTTTGCTGCCCATCTACACCAACAAATATCAGTAACATCTTCTCCTTTGGCAGTTTCCATTTACTTCTGTGATATCAGCTATTATAGCTTCTTCAGCAGTTTTTCCGTTCCTTCTGTGTTTTGCCTTCCCTACAATCCATATGTGTGTTGTAAATGCTTCTGTTAGCTTTTTCTTGGCGCCCTCTTCTTTGCGGTTTCGTGTGGCAACATAGGGACTAATTCCCTGTTTTTTTTCACCTTTCAGTAACAAATATCTCTACCTTCCTTTATTATTAATGTCCTTCCACTCCTCTGCCTGCAGTATATAAAGGTGTTTTCTGTCCTTTTTTTCTCTGTGAACCTCACTTTCCATATTTTTTATTGTGCAAGACATTGTGTAAAACAAAAATACTAATTATGGTTGGCTAAATATAATCCACCGTCTGTGGAATTTCTGTCAAAAAGACAGACTAAACAATGGCTGACAAGCATAAAGGTGTTTAATAGTTATATGAAAGGCATTAAAACAAAGGTATTGTCTGGGTGTCTGTTCAGTCACGGTTTTTTAGAAAGTATTTTAGATTTACATACGCAAACAAGGGGGAAACCATCCACCATTATTCATTGTTGGGGTCCACAGTGAGCATTTTTGCATGTGAATCACTCTCTCTTTTTCATACTTTTGTTATTAATATTTTTTTTTCTGTTGCTATTCATTTTCTTATTTCATTTCTGTTTCCAGTAATTTGTTCTTATCACGATCTTCACCTTTTGTGCCTCCAATTCTCAATTCCATCCCGCTGCAGCAGGAAGGAGAAGTGACACACCAGTGTGTGGTTTGGGAGACTCTCGATAGGGGCAGTGATTTGGGGGGCACAATTCCTAAACCCCAACACCTGACTGCATAAACTGATGATAGTTTTATATGTAAGCAACAAAATTTGCAGATGATATTATTCTGTGATCAATTTATCATAATATTTGAGTGACTTGGGGATATACCAAAAGCTGAAAGGTTGCTATTAATGGATATATTAAACAAAATCTTTAGAAACATACCTATATTTTGAAAGGTTTTTTGTCATGTCATTAGTCTGTATTAATTACAATCACATGACTAGATTGCTCATAGTCTTCCCAGTTCAACGAATGAGTATGATATAATTTTAATCTGAACCATTCTAACATTTTGTTTTAAATAACAGCTTTTTGATCTCTGAGTACGTTCATAGCATGCTAACAAAAAGAAAACTGTTAGTCTAGAAAAATGAAATGTGGTTAGCTTTTCTCATACGGATGCAATAAAGACCACTTCTGGTGGCTTGACATTGCACAGCTGAATAGTTTTTGACAAAGAAAATAACTATAGTTTAGTCTGAGCTTTGGCAGCACTACAAGTTATTAAATATTTGCAGTAATCCAGTAAGTGAAACTTTATTATAGGCAGGTTGCTTCAAAGTGTATTATCTCCATAGTTACAGACGTTTTCATTATGTTAGCCTTTTTCTATATGGAGGGGTTCTTTGCTTCTTTATTTTCATATTGTTTCATGGACTGATCAGTGGTCTTTTGGAAGTTTTCAGTTTTTCTTGTCTCTCCTCTCTTATATGTAGGTTGAAGTTTTTCTGAAATATAGGGAACAGAATAGTCTGGCAAACAAAATAACCCAAAGCTCAGAGCTGCTGTTTAAATCAAGTATATTTAAGCTCACTTGTGTTGGTTTTTTTTCAATACTGAGTTTTATCAAGTTCTTTCATGACTTTATTTCACAAAAATAATACAGTATCACCACGCATGTGTTACCTTAGCTGTCCTTTGGGCTTCCACTACCACACATGATAGTTCGTTAATCTTAATGTACTTCTCTCCCGCTGCAGTTGGGAATCTGCCTCCAAGTGCAGATATGGAAACTGGGACACCTGTGTGGGAGCACATGGCACCCAGTGCAGACATGTGGGGACACCCAAGGGCAGTCTGAACAGCAGAGCTCTGGCACTGCCATGGGAATGGCTCCAGGGCCACATGCCGGAACTCTTGTGCCACATTCAGGGTCTCAGAGAACATCCTTGCTGAGGGTTATATGGTGTCCTGCAAGTGCACCATCTGCTTCAAGTGTTGCTCTGCACTCCAGATCCACGCTGGTAAACCCCATCTCCTGGCTGACAAGCACAGCCTCTGCTGCATCCCTTCTGACCTGCAAATCACCTGAGCTGAAGGTCACCCAAGCACATGAAAGAACATTTTGATTTTGACCAATATTTGTTCAGGCATGGTGCAGAGACCTGATTCAGTAAATCTTAGAGGGAGGTCTCGACTAGGTGAGCTCTACTCTTGTTCTAGGCTCACATCTCAGGATTTGAAACCAATGCCTTCACACTTTTTAGAACGAAAATGAAACCCCGTTCTTCAGACTGATTACACAGATAATGTGAAAAAGGAAAGAGGAAAGGATTCACATGATGGGACTATCTCGCTAAAGGAGGAGAAATCTGTGAATGATGGTGAGACAACTGTGATTGATGTACACGCATAATAGGGGTAATGAAGCATATTAACTGTGAAATGTCTGAATCATTGTGCCAACATATTTTACCAAGTTCTTCCCCATACAACCATATGAGTTTCCTTAAATAAAATTATTATAATTAATGTCTCTTTGTAGTGATGATCAATAGACTAAATTCACATGTAGAATGATTTTTTTTCAATAGATGTTTTTTCATTAGTAATTGCAGTTATTTTCTGTCATACATAAACGTGATATGAGGTGTTATTGAAGGTAAAAGAAGGAAAAGGTGAGGAATGATGAACTTAAAATTCCAACAACATTAAGTGAAACGTGGGAAACAGACTAGAGAGTGATGGAACATTTTTCAACATATTATTTTTCAGAAGCAGATTAAATTCCACTATTAGATATTTTCCTCATGTTTCATAGAATCTGATTTCTTTTATACTACAGAGAAGTACCTTCTGTAAAAGCAGTAATGGAAAAAAATTAATAAATTGGACTTTATGCAGTGAAATAACCAATGCTGAAAAAGTTACTGAAAGCCACTAAACTACTGTGAACTGTCTTATAAATACGACAAGTTAAATATAAGAAGTTATGTTATCTTATAAATGGCAAGTTTTTTGTAAAGTAATTCTATATCATATTTTAAAATAATGCACATATAATTCACTCTGTTTCTTATGATAAGAAATTTGTTTCTTGAGCCATATTAGTTCTTAGCTTTATTCACATTGCCATAGACATGACAGGCATTTTTCACATTTTTCTATTAGATAGATAATTTTAAACTTTCTATTCATTAGAATAATCAAATATTTTTCATACAGTGGACTGTTTTGTATAAGCCCAGTCTAAGTATCCTACTGTGGAAAAGACAGAATTGTATGCAGTCTATTGGGGCTTTTTTTAACTAATTATCATGCTTATAGTGCAAAGTTACTGTTTTGCTTTGTATTCAAAAGGGGCCAATATTAGCTTTCCAGAGTGGAGCCAAAAGAATTTTTATTCAGTTGTAATTGTCACAATCTTGCAAAAGTCAATTAGATATTTAGTAGAGGTGCAGAAAGTTTTACAACTGTGTCTAAATTTTAAGACAGTTGTTTATGTTTTCTGTTATTTTTAACGAATATTCATAAGGAAAATACTAGTTCTGTAAATCCTTAAAGGATTTAATGACGATACTGAGCATTACTCATAGTACCACAAATCTAAGGCTTGAGTATTACAAAGGAAGGCACCACTGCAAGTAACACTTCTGTCAGGTACCTCGTAGGTGATAAATTGAGGGACTAGGTAGAAGGGGACCGGGATAATTTTTATGGCAGTCATGATCAGAGTTGAGGGATGCTGATCTCAGTTCTGCAGAGGAGCATGAAGGAGGGGAAGGTGAACCTTTGTACTGAGCTGTGAGACTGGTGCCAGGTTACAAAGGTCAAAAGTTTAATAACACTCCTTCATTTTACAGCTCTATTCCATGTGTGAAGGCAGTTAAGAATGTAGCTTTGATAAGGAAAAGGCAGAAACACGTATTTTGCTGGGCTTTGATTTTGGATGTTTTATGTTTCTTGACTATAATACTATAGCCTCGAGGAGTGCCATGTTCTTGACTCAACAACCTAGCATAGAACTGTGACCTAAACATCCATACTGCAGTGCACTCTGTGGAGGGAAAAAAGGAGGAATCAATTCCAGCTATTGCAGTTGCGCTGGTCTCCCTGGTGGTGGGCTCAGAGATGGTTTTTCTATTCTGATTAGAAAAATTGCTTGAATCTACAGGAATTTCAGTGCTCTCTAGGGACTCTTCCACACATTCAGATAATGCCTCGCTATAAAAACACAGCTCTCCATCAAAAGTTATTTAACTAATATCATCATTATCTCTATTGGGTTTGGCTAAGGTGGAGTTCATTTTCCCATAGCATCCCTCACAGTGCTGTGCTTTGTATTTGTAGCCAGAAAGGTGTTGATAACACACCAGTGTTTTGGCTGTTGTTGAGATGCACTCATACAGCATCAACACGGTCTCTTCAACATTTTCCCCTTAGCAGTCGGCAGGTAGTAGGCACGATTTTTGCAGGTAACACATCCATGACAGATGACCCAAACTGCCCACAGGGATGTTCCATACTGTATGATGTCTGCTCAGCAATAGAAGTTAAGAGAAAGGAGGAGGGGGGCATTTTTTATTAAGACATTTGTCTTCAGGAGCAATTGCTACATGTACTGAGGCCCTGCTTCCCAGGGAATGACTGGACATTGCCCGCTGATTGGAAGTAGTCGATAAATCTTTTGATTTTCTTTGCTTCTGCATGTGCAATCTTTTCTTTCACTTTATCAAAGTGCCTTTTATCTTGACGCATAAGTTTTCCTCCATCTTGCTTTCTCCCTGCCCTGTCCTAATGAGGAGGGGAGTGAGAGAGCAGATTGGTGGGCAGTTGGTGTCCAGTCAAGGTCAACCCAACACATGATCTAAAATTGTGTTACAAAGGTTTATGAGCTTCTACCCATTTGTCTCCAGCTGAGAGAAAAGTCACCCAGTAAAAGCTGCATCAAGACTAGAGAAAGGAAATAGATATTGAAATCCTCAACTTACAGATAGTAAAGAGAATACTGTGACAGGTGATGCTTCTCTGTATGTCAGCCCACATGATGCAATATATGAGCACAGGATGGAGCAGAAAAAAACCTGCACAGAAGTTCTATCCTTCTTGGAATTGTAGCAAAACCCTGTTGGCTGCAGCAGCACCTAAATTTCTTCTTGAAGCTCCTTGGCACTAGATTGGTGTTCCTATGGAAATCTGGATGGTCTCATCTTGAATTTAAGAGAGGATGTATGGGCTCTTGTTCTGCATCATCCTGTAGGAGACCTCATCTCCACTCACACAGTGCATCCTATGAGATTAGAAGCTGACTTCAAGACTTCTATTGATTTTTTGAAATGGAATTACCATGCAAACCCCAAATGCCGTGGTCATCCTTCATTCCTTCAGTGGAATTACAATGGTCAAATCATATAAAGATAGAGCACATGTTCATATGGGCCAGAACCAACAATTCCTTTGTATTTTTTATATTACATAGCTCAATGGAGCTCCGTGTTAGCAGATTCTTTTCCAGATTAATGAAATAGAGATATTTAGTCACAAGTAAAATAACTCTAGCATGTTATGATGTCCAATTTCATGTGCTTTTTTATCAGTTTCTCAAAAAATGGCAACATGTGATCTGTATCACGGGTCTATAAACAACAGGACACAGCTCTGTGAAAGTATTCAACAGTTGTGCAAATCAGCAAAACTATGAGTCTTTCTGCTATATGAATGAATATTACTAACCCATATTTCCAATTAATTTACATTTTGTCCCAATAAGTTTATCTACATGTTATATAACCATAGTTAGTTTTCTACACTGACCTAATCTGTGACAATAAATTTGCTCAGAGAAATGAATCCTTGTTCAATCTTACCGTAGATCAGCCTGCTTATGGAAAAGAGGGGGAGAAAAGGAGAGAGGAAAGTGCAGCTGTCTTTGTGGCTGAGGACGCCATTTGCTGTTATTGAGGTTGGCATCACGTACTTTTATTTGCTAAAAGCTCTTTGACCTGCAGACTAGAACACGACTGTTAATAAAAGGTCATGAAACACATCTGAAATGGCAATAAAATGAGTGAGCAGAAATTGCAAATAAAACATTTTGCGAGAATCCTTTCTTTCCTCGATAAGAATGGACTGCTTTGGAAAAGTTAATACTGAGAAATATAATCATGTGAAAGAAATGCATGTTTTAAGGCAAAAGCTTGTTCACTGACTAAATTTCCATGTCTCAAATCTTGACTAGATTTAAACTTTCTCAGGGGTCTACAAAACAAGTAATTTATGTTTATGTAAAGAGGAAGGGATTCTTTGCACAAGCACAGTGGTAATAGCTCTGGTATGTACTTCGAGGTCTGCAAAATTGTTCTTTCTGGGGAAAGCAGTTTATTAAGTTTCCATAGCTGAGGCCAATTTGCACAGTCCAAGTAAATGTCTTGGGTTATTCTCTGAGGCCTAAAGGGCCGAGTACACCCGACATACCTCATCCCACCAGCAGCAGGCATGGAGGCCCAGGGTAACGGATGTCTGCTCTTACACATCCTCTGAAGTCATTTCACTTCTGAATCCATATTTATGCCCCATTCTCACAGAATTATAATTAGTAATAATTATTCTGTGTAATAACATTGTGTTTCTCAATAACACAAAGGCTAACTGCAGAATGATTTCCAGGGAATCAAATGGAAATCTGCATAATCTTTAGGGTAGTGGCAAGTTCTTACACAGTGGGTGTGGACTTTTTTTGCAGGATTTTGCATTATGTTCCTCACATTCAGACAGTACACACAAATAAAGGATGGGAAGTATACAACTTCCCTCCCCACTATACAGCATTAAAAGACAAATATAGGTTCTTTTTTTTTAGCTTTGCATTAAGTGTTCAAATTTCACCTTCCATGTTGTCCAACAATCTGCTAAAATTTCCAGCAGCTACGTTTTCCAGTGATGCCAAGTACAGGATGAGGTTTTCCAAAAGGTGAATGAAACAATCCATTGAAAATGTCAGTCAGAAGCCAAAACATAATTTTATTTGGTTTTTTTGATCCTTTTTCAGAATTCATATGATTAGCATGTGGCGAACTGTAAAATGAAGTGGAACAAAAGTGCCTGAAATAAATTTCACCTTGACCTGATTTCCACTTGACTGAATTTGTTGTAGTAAACTGGTGACACATAGTGGATAAACAGTAACACATGCCTGCATTCAGAAAAGGAGAACAGATGGTAAACACACTGATATAAGGTCTGTTACACAAGAGCTCTGTGTATAATTCAGAAAGGTCAAATCCCCTGAAAGATGAAACAAGTTTGATAAGGGAAAGGGATTCATTGACAGGAAGGAGTCAAGTGGGCACAACCAAAGCAGACAAGGCTTTAGGCTCCACAGTGGGTTTCCCTCAGAAAAGGCATCTGGCCACATCTGTCTTCTTATGTAAAACCACTGTCAGAGGTGTTATTCACTTGCTCTGAAAGGTGCTTCCTCAGAGGATAGCACTGCCGGTCCACTGGTTGAATTTGTGCCACTGTCCTAAAATCCATCTCTTCTAAATAGTAAAAACCATAATTTTTATGGTTTGGGAATATATTTTGACCTTCCAAAGACATTAATTCCCTAGATCTTGTCTTCTGCAGCATGGGTTATCTGTTCCTACTTGTGACCACAGCCGGCCGTGACTGCGTTGGGTAAAGGAGTCTAAGCTGGGTTTGGGAAGGCAACTGTCTTTGAATATCTTCATTACCTGCATGTCCACTGGTGTGCAGGAAGGGTTATTGTCCTTGTTTCTCATACTGGGAACAAGCAATTTTTCCGGTGGCCATCTGGGGTAGAGTAATGAGTAGAACAGAGGTCTCCGAGATCCTAAGTAAATTCCCTGCACACTCCACTGCCTTCTGTCAGATTGACGCTGAAAGATTTGGTCAAGATGGACTTGAAAATGAACTGAGCTACTCAGCCTCACATACAGCTTAAGTATGCATGGTCAGCAAGAGCAAAGAGGAAGACAAAGCAAAGATGAAAACTCGAATAAGAGGTCATTAGCCAATGGTGGTGGTGGTGTTCAGCTCCCAGCCTGTGCTCCTGCAGCAATTCAAGATATCTAAGTTAAAAAATTATGTACATGCAAATATAATTTTGCCAGCACTTATGTTTTATGGTTCTAAAATCAAAATTTTTGCTGCTCAGAAAGCACGAAAATATATCTAATAGGGGAGACAGATGATAAGCGATTTAGGAGAAAATAATTATGAAGATGTTAGTTTTCAAAAATATTCAGAGGAATTCTATTAAAATGTATTTCATGTTATCATAGTTATTTTACGTTAAAGATACTTTCTACTGTTAAAAATATACCTAGAGAGCATTATTTTTAAACCATATTTTTTCAATCATTTCTTGGCAGGAGACTACAGATTTAAAATTGAAGTTGTTCTGCTTAAGGACTCACAGAAAACAGAGATAGAGTGAAAAATTAGGTGCTGAAGTCAGGCATGTTGAATGTTCAGCTTGTATCTGTTTTCAAGAGTTAACAATGCCAAAGTCATTTCACTTGTGACTTATTTAACAGCTGTCTGCAATTCAGGATCCAAATTTAGTCTCATATCGCATCTCTTACTCGAGGGGCTACTTATTCCCTTAAAACAAAAGCAATTTAAGCCAAAAATTTTTACAAACAAGACAAGATTTTCTCTTTAGCTATAGCAGTGACCTTGCTGATGTTCCTGCCAAACAAAAAACATTTCTTTACTCTTCACTAATGTGTCTGAAATTTCTTTGGTGGTTACAGCTCTAAGCCTAAGGGATCTGTGGCCTTGATATTTACAGAACATAAGATGAGCAGAGGTTCTGTTCTGTTTTCTTCTCCAGCTACTCAAATGTTGGAAAAAGTCCCTTCATCTACCCTACATCTCCATCACTGGCTTCTATTGGGCATATTTCATGGTGACTTTTAGATACGAGTTGGAGTATCCAAGAGAAGGCCAAAGTGCCCAGAATATGGCACATCTTTGTACTTTCTGGGAAATTTCCAGAGGAAAATTAAAAAGTGCCTCTCTGTGCATTTCTCATGCTACGGCCAATCTGCATTTCCTGTGCACCTGCATCAACTTTTAATTTAGCTTCATTAATAAGCAGTCCAACTCAGGTGCTCTGAGCCAAATTTGGTCTGTGAACCAAAGCACAAAAAAGTATGAAAACTGTATGAGTAATTTTATAAGTGCATTTGTAAGCTAGAATAAACTAGATAAGCATTAGCTGTAGCTTTAGTTACAAATTCAGCCTTCAAATAATGAGTATTAAAGAGATTACTGGTAATATTTTGACGGAAATCCATTTATGCAGAGAAGGTCCTAAATGGTAACGCAAATCAGTACAAATCTAGGTCTGTTTCTGAAGGATTTAAGGATACAGGGACTACTGACTTCATGTCATGGTTTAAGCCCAGATGGAAATAAAGCACCACACACTGTGGGTGTTAAGCACATAGGAAATCAATTGGCATTAGCAGAGCAGCCAGCACATCAAAAAAATCCAGAAGTCACTTTCTAATTCACTTGGCAGGTCCAGGTAGCTGTTTAGACTGTTAATGTAACTCATATAACTCTGATAACAAGTCTACAAGCAGTTGCTAAAAACTGGCCATCTGACAATCAAATCAACATTTTTATACAAATAAGAAATTAAGTAACATTTAAACTCTCCAAGATAGAAGCAGTTGCTCTGAGTGAGCGTATAGAGAAGAGGATGCCTCTAAGTTAGAAAACATAGGCCTCTGGAATCAGACATGTATTTAACAATAGCAATATGGTGTAATATTTCTGTAACAGCAAATTAACCAGAACATAGTACTATAGGTAGCTTTATTCTATAAACCTGGAAATAGACTGTGATTTTTTTTTTTGCCTCAAATGACATTTAAGAGAGAGGATCACTGAGGTTACCTGAGTGCTGCTCTTTCAGAACCACTTATTAGTTCTGTCTTTAAAGGTCACCAGTAAAGGGTAAAGTTCCTGGCTTTTTGCTTTTAAGAGTATTTTTTCTTTTATTTTTACTTAATGGAGAATATTTCAAGTTTCTCTATGCCAACATAGTGATTTAAAAGAAATGGAAAGGTAAATGGCTGTTAAGTTTGCCATGTGTTTCATAGAGAGACCATGTTACCAATGTATCACACAGATTGTTATCAGTTTCAGAAAAAGGACATATTATCCAATGGCATATTTTTTCTGTTCAGCAGTGGTATGTTCCATCTGTGCATCGTACATCTCTATGGCTAGGTTGAATTAATTATCATTTCAGGCATAACCTTATTTTAGGGAATATTACTGAATTCCTGTGTGGCCACATGAGAACCTCATTTAATTTTCAAGTAACTACCTTATCTCTAAAGTTTGTTGATTTGTAATAGGAATCCAGTCTGGACAGAGAGAGAAGACAGAGTTCTTAAAACATTGCAATGCAGTATGCAGCCATATCTTGTACGCAAGAATAGCAACCCATTTGGGGAGTATCCCAGGCAAAAGGAAGGCAGAACAGCACAAAATGGTTCCAATAGAGATTCCAAAAAATTTAGGACAAGGCAATAATCTGTGGCTTTGAAAGGAACCGGGGTAATTCTGGAGGTTTATCAAGAGTAGAAACTCTCCATGTCTGTACACTTCACTCCAGTTCCTATCTGCATGGAATTGTTCCTTCCTGACCAATTTAAGCAGCCGCTTGTGACTCAAGGTTACTTTTTTTAGTACCTAGAGACTGCTGAGGTGACAAAGTACTTTGTTACCTGAGCAGCAATGAGTTGGCCTCTTGGATACCTGTGAAGGTGAATGGGAGATTTCCAAATTTTCCTTTGAAGTCAAATAGAACTGCAATAAATTTTGTCTATGTCATTCTCATATCACCACCACTGCACGTAAATGACATGATCAGAATTTTAAAAATAACGAATAAAATAAATCAAATCATAAACCAACCATTGACACCTCTGCCAGTTCCTTATTTGATCTATAGAAAATACTTTTTTGACCATCCAGTCTATCAAGTAAAGCTGATTGATAAAAGTAATTCAGTCGTTTTCAGTTTTGGAGATAGTTCACATCTCAGTTCAGCAAATGCCTGCATGAAAATATAACATATATGTGGCTGTCCATGAATGAAGCAAGTCAGTAAAACACACAATAAAGGTTCAACAGATGGCTACTTTTTGGATGTTTGCTGCATCCACACCACAGGACACCAACAGATATATTGAACATGTTATATTTCAGGAGTTTAGACACGTAAAAAAGTTTAACAGCTTTGTGATTTAGGGGTTGTATCAAGAGGCCATTAAACATCAAATTCTGAATAGTAATGGTTATAACCATACAGCATCTACAAATCCTTAAAGATGCATGGAATATCTATCACCAACCACGTTCTCTAAGCTCAGGCACCGAGACTCTCTGAACTGTGACCATGTAACTTGAAGTCAAATTCTGTGACAAGTTGCTTTGAGAGGAACTTTAAGAGTCTCCTTCATACTTACTGGACAAAAATTTGAAATAGAAGGCTGAAAAGCAAATGTGTCTGTGGAAAGAAAAACTTGCATCATTATCAAAATATTCAATACATTTATAGAACTAAAAAGGGATTTACTAGAGTAAATGTTACCATACCTGGAATCTAATGAATTCTTAAGAAAGGCTATTTTTTTCATTAAAAATTATGGGATAACTTTTGTTTTTCTAATAAATTCCTCAATTTTTCATATTTGTGTATTGCAGTCTTATTTATTATGAGAGCTCTCATTAGTAAGATAAAAAGAAATGGTCTTTAACCTGCACAAAATTATATAGATTTACTGTAGACAACAACTTAGCAGAAAATAAAACAAATTTCGTATAACTGCAAGATGAACTGTTATTTTTTAATTCTTTTTATTATATGAAGACACATTTGTCTTCTAGATCTGTGAACTGAGAAATAAATATGCCATTAAGTATTTGACAATGACATCTACGTAAATTCTATTTAAAGAAAGCCTGTGTTGCAGGAAATATGTTACCATTCTAAATGTTTTCCCTTCTTCCCTTTCTCTTTCTTTCTCTTCTACTGGACCTCTGCTTATAGTAGGGCTATGTTTCTACATGATGCCAGGTAAAACATGTGCCATGATTAAAGAGGAAATCAAACTCATCCAAAAATAAAAGCCAGTTAAAACACTGAGGGCCTCAGTGGGAAAGACATGAAGGCTATGATGGGAAAAGTTCCACGTGTACGAATGGGATATCTTGTCAAATGAAGGAAACAGCAAATGCAAAATATCAGCACTTAAAATCCTCGGCAATTTTCGTTCCATTTAAAATGGCAGACAAAAAAGCCAAGAAGATTTTGTTGAGGAATGACATGAATTAGAGAAGTAATTTTTATACTGTACAAAATCATGTACACCCTTTTTTTTGATTATTATGTGCATCCCTGATGTTCAATAATCTGGGACAGTGAAGTCAAGGTGCTGGCTTCAACTAAAAACACTTCGGGGATATAGCAGCTGCCTTCTGTAGAGAGATTAAACCAGCTGGGATTCCACCCTGCAGAGCTGAAGGCTGCAGTGGGATATGATAAAATCTTACACGATTGTGAAAAGAGTAGATAAACAAAACGAGGAACTGTTGGTCACCAAATTTTACAGTGAAAGGACTATCCAGAGTAGGAAACTACAAAGGGAAGTGGATACGAAAGGAAAAGTAGGGAGAGATTGCAACAATTCTGAATGCTGGAGAGAAACAGAAAGTGTATACTACAGAATGTGCCCTCATTATCAGGTGTCTGATTCTCCTCTCATTGTGATTTCAGCTCAACTGGACCGACCATAATATTTCACAGGAATACAATTTGGGGAATCCCATGACAATGTTATCATCAGATTCACACAGTGAAGATGTGCAGGTGGTTCATGAGACTTCCATTTTGTAGCTCTATTCCATTATGGTTTTCCAGGACAAAATAAACCTGTCTAGAACCACAGCCTTCCCAATCTTCTAATGCAGTTGTTTAGTATGTAAGCCCTTTTACTTTTCTCATAAATTCACTACTGAGTGCTGTTATAGAGGTCTTCTACATTCTATTGACTGCATTTTACCTTGTGTAACAGTCTTCAGAAAATCTCTGTAAAAAGTGATTTTCTAGAACAACACAGTAAGTTCCTCATTGGGAATTTACCTTGATGCCTTGATTCAAAAAGAGAACACAAGAAAAGAAAATGAAGAAAAAAAATATCCTATGCCTGAAAGTTATTTGGACAGATTTTTGAGAGATTTATTGGATCTCTACATAAAAGCCTGAGAATCGTGTCTGCAGGAAATTAGCTATGCATTCCAAAAGACATTTTAAGTGGAAATTCGGAACTAACTCATCTCTAATCTACTGTACAAAAATATAAGACCAGAGAAACTTCCTGTCTTTCGTCCTATCCACTTATATAGAAAAGAAAAAACTTGACAAAGAACATCTTATCTAATCTTCATATGCAGTAAATGTTCTTCTATGGTCTGTCAAAGGTCTAATCAGCAGTCTGACTGCATCTCTGAGTCTTTAGGGTAGACTTATAAAGACGCTTCTTGAAGTGGTGTTACCCACCCATCAGAGGTCTTTTTCTGTTTCTGAGGACAATGTGAAGTGCAAAGGCTCCTGTAATGCTCAGCTGGTGTTGCAGTCCTCTGCGATAAAATACATACACATGTATCCTGTTTGTGTGTCTATAATGAATGGAAGAGGGGCAAAATGAAGTAAGAATCCATCATGTTTGATGGAATGTCAGCATTGAGAGTGTTGAAAAGGGAAAAATTTAAGGAGTCAGTTCTACCATAACTGTTCCAGTTCTACATAATTGTTCCAGCTAGGAACTCACTGATACCAGCTCTCCAGGTGCTTCAGAAGAGCCCTGACCTGAGTCCCAACAGCCTGCAATCCTCCAGCCTCCACTGCCCCTAGCCCAGAGCAATAACAGGACTGACAGTGCCCACCACCTCGAGGCAGACCTCACACTCCCGCTGCCTCCCTCACTAGAGGGCTCTCCTTTCCCTGCCCACTCAAGTGCTGGAGAGGACTAGCTCTGTACAGCTGGGATCACTGGTGTCTCTGGGTCAGGGAAGGCCAGTGTGTGAGGAAGGGGAATTGTCAAAAGAAGGCAATTGTATCTGCTGTCATGCAGCTTGGAAAAGAAGCGTGCAGCAGGGCTGAACAGATCTGCAAATATGATTGCCAGAAAATAGCATTCTATCTGCAACGTTCTGAAGCATCTCCCCTTCCGAAACATCTCTCCTCTCCAGATTATTTTCCAAAAGATTTAATATTATTGCAACAGATGATGATAATGAGATGCTTTTTCGACATTCTTGAAGTAGAGAAGGCTCATTTGACACTGCACATCAATTTTGTTTACAGACTTGGCTGCCTTACTATAAAATCAAATGATAACTCTAAATTATTTTTGTAAGGATCAATTGAGGCTCTTACCTTAAGGACATAGATCTATTTCCCAGAAATTTTTAAGTTGGTAAAATCTTTCTGGATTTTATTGCCCTCTATCTCCGGGTGCAGATGGTATGCATTTTTATATCAAGTCTAGCATCATAACCCATGGATTTGGGAAGCACATTGAATCTTCATGTCTGCCCTATACAAGCAGTTTAGTTCCTTGGCTTACCCTGAAATCAGGGACAGGCTTGTGGCACCTCAGGTTGTACACAGAAACAGGCATGTAGGAGACAGAACGCCTTTCTTTTTCTGTTTTCCAATATACAAGATCTAAATACACTTGTCTTGTACTATCTTGCTAATGCTTTACTAACTGCTAATGGCTTTGTGTGACACTTCTCCTAGATCCTCGTTAAATAATGCACATGAAAGCACAATTGTGTTACCATTGTTTTTTGAGATCCCTGCTACATAAAAAGAATTTAGAGATGCCACAAGTAAAGATCGTATCCAGTACACGGTAACCAGACTAACTAGTGGGTTACATTTACATTCACTGCAATAGAACTTTTCTTCGTTGTATTAGTATAAACATTTTATCTGATTTAATACTTCCCTGTTACCAGTCCCCATTAGTGCAATGGCACTGGAATAACTGAGATCAACGTCAATCAAACAGATCGCAAAGATAGCTCAGACCACTGTCCAGAACCTGTGCTCCTGTAGCAGTGCATTGGAAGCAAAAGTCTTTAACAAAGAAAATGGAAACTGGTTGCCACATCTATATAAATTCAATTTTGTACCCTCCATGAGTTGCTGAAGCTGTTTCACGTGATTTCAAGCAACTTTTGTCTTCTTTTTGGCTTGATATATGTCTTGTTGAGACAGACTTTTAATTTTTTCTAGTCCTTGTCACCAGTGTTGAGAGAGGACCACAAAGGAATAAATGTAGGCTCTACAACAATCTTGGCACGACTTATTTGCCAGGGCGCACATGTGGCAGGTTAAAATCAGAAGGTTTATATTTGCTGCTGAACAAATTTACAAGTTAGTTACCGCTAATGAAGACCGTTCCTGTTACCAGTGAGATTCCACAGATATGTCCTGAGGCACTCTGGATAAGCTGGATGGATCCATATGAAATGATAGCCTGGGACTTTCTGTGCAGAGCTGACTGTTATACGCTCACAGCACACATGCAGTGCTGGTATGTTATGAAGCACTAGCAGAGATGGGAAAGGATTGGATCAGAAGGTTTATGATATAAGGCGCGATTAAACGGAGCTGGCTTCCCTCCAGCTTTGCGTGTGACTGTCAGCAGCAGGCTAGAACGGCTGAGGAACAGATGGCTGGTACGGATGTCATAAAGGTTTGTGTTTAGGCACCCCATGCTAAGCCAGCTAATCTACTTCACAGATGTCCTTCCTTTTGCAGCTGTTTTCTTTAGATGTCCTTGAAAAGTCAAAGTCTGATCTAGGGCTACTCCTAGATGCACCTGATTTGGTTTGTATTTCATGCTGCTTTCACAGAGTGATAAAGACAGTAATTCAATTAAGTACTGTCAAGTTGTAGTATGATGATTGTATTTGGCTACAACCTACAACTGGTCCCATCACTTCTGCAATCAGAATTGCATCTAAGGTTATCTCACAGAACACTTACATGATGAAATGGAATTTTTTTCTACATAAATTTAAAGAAAGTGATATAATTAATTAGACTGTGTGAGGCTAGCAGATTTCTTGGTTCAGGCAATTGCCATCAAGTTCAGCATCCCATCAGTATCTCGGGGTTTCTGGGGGAAGCGTGAGTTAAAGTGAGTTTATAAGGAATGAGACAAAAGTAGCAAACAGACAGACAGACTAGCTGATTGCTGTACCCGAGAAGCTAAAAATAGATAACCTTTATAGAACGGCTCTAAAACATTTGAATATTTCTAGATAAATAAAACCTTGCCCCCAAAAAGGAAAAATACGGATTGGGATTAGCTCAGTTAGTTAGAGCTGATAACACCAAGGTTATGGGTTCAATCCCTGAATTCATCCAAGTGTTGAACCCAGTGATTGTTGTGAGTCCCTTCCAACTCAGAATATTCTGTGACATCTATAGTGTTCGAAGACTACAGGTTCAGATAGAGCTATAGGTGTAGGGAAGGCAGTGCTTGTGTTGCCAAAGACAGTATGGTTTAGGGGAGGAGGGCCCCTGCACAGTTCCATTTTAATTTTTATTGCAATATGTAGCTGTCGAAGTGCAAAGGTATTTTTGAGAAGGGGCATGCTGGACTGCAGCTACATGCAGATACTGGCTGCTACTTATCCATTCAGATACCAAAAGGCTGTGGAACTGGAATTGGCACTAGTGAATGAAATCTGCAGAGATTGTCACATCAGTTGAATTTAAGCACAGATCTGAAAACTGTGAGGTTTTATGGATCCTGGATTTTCAAGGCTTTGCTTGAATAGTGGAAATATTAACCATGATCATAGTTTTTACTGCCTATTAAGTGTTATGCTGTTGTGGTTTGACACTGGCCCAACGCCAGGCACCCACAAGAGCTGCTCACTCACCCTTGCCTGTCACAGCTGGGCAGAGGAGGGAAAAGGAAAAAAAAATTAATGAACACTTCATGAGTGAGATAAGGACCAGGAGAAGCACTTCAAAGGCAAAATAGGCTCAAGTTAAGTTGCGAAGTGAATTTATTACTAGCAGAATCAGAGAAAGATAATGAGGAGTAAAATAAGCCCTTAGAACATCTTCCGCCTCCCAGCCCCTCCCTCCTTCCCACGAACAGCTCAGGGAGGCAGGGCAGGGGGGTTTGGTCAGTTCATCACTGAGATTTCCTTCCGCTGCTCCGGGAGAAGAGTCCTTCCCTGTGAGGCTGTGGAGTCCCTCCCGCGGGAGACAGTTCTCCGTGAACTTCCCGGCGTGGGTCCACTCTCACGAGCAGCAGCCAACCTGCACCTGCTGCAGCCTGAGTCCCTCCCACGGGCACACAGTCCTCCCAAAACTGCTACGGCGTGGCTCTCTCCCCATGGGATGCAGTCCTCCAAGGACAGGCTGCTCCAGCCTGGAAGAAGGGCCCTATCTCTCCACCGGGTCTCCCACCGGAACACAGCCTCCTCCAGGCATCCACCCGCTCCGGCGTGGGCACCTCCGCCACGGGCTGTGGGTGGATCTCTGCATTCCCCGTGGACCCATGGGCTGCAGGGGGACAACCTGCTTCACCATGGTCTTCACCACGGCCTGCACAGGAATCTTGGCTCTGGCACCTGGAGCACCTCCTCCCCCTCCTTCTCCACTGACCTTGGTGTTGCCATGTTGTTTTCCCTCACATGTTCTCACCTCCTCCTCTTCTCTGACTAGAATCCAAAATCTTGTGACTTTGTTTTGATTTTCTTCTCAAATATGCCATCACAGAGGCATTACCAGCCTCTCGCATTGGCCTAATTCTGGCCAGCAGCATGTCCATCTTCAGAGCCATCAGCCACTGGCTCTGTCGGACACGGTGGGAAGCTTCCAGCACCTTCCCCACAAAAGCCACCTTTGAGGCCCCTCTGCTACCCAAAACCAGGCCATACCAAACCAGTACATACCCTCTTTTTTTTCTCATTATGGTACCTGAGATGGTCGCCTGAAAAACAGAGACTAGACAGGAATAAAGGAATAAAGGTAGGTATTTATTTGAAGGGCCTTCAAAGATATACCCTGGGGAGTCCAGAGACTACTCCCAAGATGGGCCCTGAGTCACGAGTTCTTCACACTTCTGTAAGTTTGTTTCATTTGCATATCAGGGTTAATTCTCCAATTAAAGCTTCAGTTAATGATGTAATTTCCCCAAGCTTACCCCCCTTTGGTAATTTTGGTTCACACATTTTGGGNCCCTTTGGTAATTTTGGTTTACACATTTTGGGCCTAGGACAGTCTGGGTGTCCTTGAAAAGCAAGCTTGGAGAGGCTTTTTATGTCTAACTAGCATGTGAGAACAGAATTTACCAGGCTACAAAAAACTTCAGAGTTACACGCTACGCAATACAGGATTTGAAAAATATTAAAGTTAAAGCTTAAGTCATCATTCAGTCTATAGAAAACAGGCCTATGCTACACGAAGTGTAGTCCAGTATTTACACTTGGGCATATGCTAAAAGTATCTGTCCCATTTTTCTTTCAGGAAAATCTCTAAAGAAAAAAACATCCCAAATTTAAGAATCTTGTAGGATATGACATCTTGACATCTTTTTTTTCCTCTTCTCCATGGAAAATTAGAAATATTGGTGCAGGATTTTCTAGTAGAGAGAGGACATGTAATAAAATAGTGAATGGTAAGGAAAGAATACCTTCCAACTGGCAATTTTTAGAGAAACTGTAGTGTTTCAGTTTCTAGTCCTGCCCCTGGTACCTGAAAGAAAAACTACCATGGGGCTTGGAACACACTCAAGAAAGTGATTTGGACAGGAACTGAATTTTGAAAAAGCGAAATACTTCCAAAAAAGACTGCATATGTATATCACGGTGTTTTTTTCAGCATTGATAACCTGTCAAATTATTTCTCTTTCTTTTTGTTTGGATAGATGATTTAGGTGTGTCCCATTTAGGGCTATTAGAACAAAAGTATGTAACTGTGCTGGATTTATCTTTCACCACAACTAAGGAATTTTGCCTGTTTTTGAGGTAGCTGAAAGAGAGAGTTAAGGCTATGCTTCCACAAATAAAAACTTGAGTGAAATTCAGATGATCTATATGGAAAGATGTGGCTTAAAATTGTTTTGCTAAACTGTGTGTGCAGAAAAGTAGCTTCTCAGTTGGAGAATAGAGAAGGAGATAAAGAAAGGAGCTTCAGGAAACTTGCAAAGGCCTGTCTTGGAGACAGTGGGCTTTGGGGTGGAGGTGTTGGCTTAAGACTGTTTGTTTCATTGTATATCCAAGAGAGAAGGATTTTCTACATTTTTGACATATGTGTCAGCCTCAGAACTTGGTAGGAGGCAAGGACTTCTTTCGCTGTTCCAACCACATTAGAGGTGCAACACTTCTATTGCATTTGTGCTTTTCACTGCTAGAATTTAGCAGTATTGTTTCTGTTCTAACTAGAGCTCCTTCAAAGACGCTAGCACTCCTTCAAGCCTGGCATTACTTTTCTCTTAATTGAAATATTCTAGAAAAACCAACTACTGATTAGACACTCTGACTAGAAAAGCTACTGGTCTAGCTTTACGATAACATTTTTGCATAACGTCTTTCACTGTGTGCCTACCAAACTGCGTACATCCTCAGAACACTGAGAAAAGTGGTAATTGTCTGAGTGTCTTTGAGTACTTTCTTCAGCATGACTGAAGAAAGTAAATTACATTAACTTCTTATTATGAGAAATTTGGATGGAAAAATAAACAAAATTCTAGTTTTCTGAGCCAAACCAGAAGACTTTTTGTAAAGTAACTACTTAGCTGCTGGTCAAGATGAAACCATCAACCTTAGCTTAGAAAGAGATCGTTCAGATAATGGAGTCTTGAAAACTAATACAGCCTTTCCTTTCATGGAAAGGAAATTCCTTTCCTTTCATATTCTCTACGTCAATAAATTCTTTGAAAACTCAGATGCCTTTTCTAGTCTTGCTCCTTGTTGTTGATATGGTCTCAGTAAAGAGAATTTCCTCAAAGATTTCAAGGAGCCAGGAGTGTCTTGTGATGACTCAGATACCAACGGGTGCAGCACTGCTGAGCTGTAAATAAGACAAATGAACAAATTACACCTCTTGTTCTGTGGAAAAATGCATAAAATTTCTAAATTCAAGAGTTATCAGAGTGACAGCCTAAAATCTTCTCTGAAAAAAGACAGTAACTATTTAAGACTAGCTGGAGACATACAAAGGAACTCCTAGGGAGGAGGGATACTGAATAGCCCTCAAAAATGACATTTGCACAGTTTTTTTATTCTTTCATATCTCTACCAGAGATTGATAATTCAGGTGAGGTCTTTTCTTCAAAAAGAGAAGAAAGGTCTAGCGTGAAGATGAAAGAAATCTTGTCTTTCATGTTTTGGATCCAGGATCCACACGAACTGCTGTGGCAGAAGAAGAGGATGAATGCAGATTTCCTAACTGCTGTCTAAGGCCTCCAGCACCAATCCATCTATTCACTCCTACATTTTTCTTGAAAGTATTGCCCTGCCAGATCCTGCTTCTTAATGTATGAGCATCACAGGCAGAGGCAGTATGGCTATTCTCAAGCAGCCTACGTAAACAGCCTGCAGACCAGGGTGGAGTGGGCTTAGCTTAAAATCTTTGGAATTTTAGGGATACACCAGAGAGAGCACAGTTAGAACAGCATTACTGGGATGCACTAGCATGATGCATTGTTAACCTGCCAGGCTTGAAATCCACTTTCTTGTTGGGAGTTCATAATTCCACAAAATCCGCAACAATTTTTGGTTTTAACATCTGAAGGGACTTTGATGTTTACAGCACAGGTTTGCTTATGATCTACTGTGAAATTCACCCCCCTGAGATATGTTGCTGGCAGGTATGACCTTTTGGGGAAGCTGGTATCCTGGTTTAATGCTTTGTTTATTTCTTCTTCAAAGCTAACAAGTAAGTAACACAGAAAGCTGTCTGCCTTTTCTGCTGTTAGAAAAGGTTATTTTGTTTCTTTAGTATGGAGAATTGATTTATTGCAATCCCTCAGCACTGCTCTTACCAGCAAAGGTTTTCAGAAGGTAGGGTGGTTTGGTTTTGATTCGGGTTTTTTTCAGTACCTGAAAACTATGATATTTACACAGTAATTTTTCACTCGGATTAAGAGTATTGAAGCCAGTCTCCTGATTGCCCCTTCTTGCTGTACTTCGGTGAACAATATTTCTAGAACTTCTAAAACTGGACACTTTTTTGGATGAAACTGAACAATGATATGCCCCAAGAGCAGAACTGATGTGGTCCAGCCATCACTGGGAATTTAGTCCACTGAAACAAACTAGAGATAGCCTGAAATGAAAGGTCTCAAAGCATGTAACATGGGCATCAAGTCCTTATCACCAGATCAGTTACTCAGCAGATCCACTCCTATCAGTCTGTGCTATTTCCTAATGCCGACAGTCAATAAGTCCCGTACAAGACTCTAATGTTACTTGAACTCATGTAGAAAAACCACAAATTCATAATTTTTACAGAAAGAGTGGCTTCCATTTTAGTCAGCTATAAGAGTATATTTAGGATGCAGAATTCTGAGTTTCGCTGAAACATTTCATATACAAGAAGCATAGATAAATAAATAATGAGTACCAGCACATGGTAAAAACTGTACATTAGACAGCTAGGCTATAGCATAGTACAAGGCATTATGCCTATAGTTAAGAATAAAGTGTACCTTGGGTATTTCCATTGTCACTTAAGTACCATAGGAAAACTGTTGCACCATGAAGTAGAAATGGAAACACATAGAAGACCAACCTGAATTTAAAATAGAGCCTCTCCCTTCCCCCGTGACTGTCATAACATTTCTGGATTAAATTACCCTAAAATACGATAAAATAGTCACACTTTTCTTTCTTCAAGACAAAACTGCATGTCTGTTAAAGGATTTTACATGCTTCAAACAAGAAACTTAGTATTTTATTGAATACAGTTTGATACAGACAACAGAGATAGAGAAATATGATGTTGGGAACAATTACTGAATAAAAATTGGTGACTTGTGTTATCATACATTTTAGATAACACGAATGGTTCCTTGTGATATTAGTACCTATGAAATGTTTTCTATTTTACCAACAAGTGTGGAGGGCTTGCTGTCTCATCTTGTCCGAAATTACAAGGCTGTAAAGAGAAAGCCATACTTAAAAAACATACCAGCCTCCTCATCCTGTCTTTAGAAAATGGCAGAGTGATAGCTGACATGAACACTACATGTAATGTATTTTTTCAAATAGACATTATGAAAAGCTAGATATATTAAAATCTAATTTGCCTTTCTTTACAGAAAAAGGTCCTTTTTATCAGCTAAGATGTGCTTTGTGCAGAGAATTTTCTATACAGTGTTGTAATTCCTGGAGTTCCAGTAAAAATCAGGGCCTCATGATTAAACAATTCCTGTTTCAGTACCTTCAGTCTAAATACAGTCATGAAGAAACTCATATCAGAAGAAAGAAATCAGTGGGTTGGAGTGATGTGCATGAGGTTACATAGAAGATCTCTTCAAGTGCCAGCTGGAATCCTGATAGTATTCTGATACACTTCAATCTTTGCTATGCTTAGAGTGACTGTGGGACTATCAAAGACTTTTGACAGCAGTATGTTTTAAAAAAAGCAAGATGGCATGAAATACTATCTGTCTTAGTTTCACCTAAAGGGTAGAGCTTTCACAGTGCCCACACTACCTTCTGAAAAGAAAAAGATAAATCATTGAGTACCACTGCTCAGTTAAGATGTCCACAATCGAATTTCTTTGACACTCTTTGAGAACTGTTGCTTTTTTTCAGTTCACAAAGTTTTGCTTTGAACCATATGAAAGCTAACAGAATGCAAATTAAAGCATTTGTTGTAATAAATTTAGATTGAATTGGAAAACTTGGAAAAAAGTTTTCCAAAACTTGGAAAACTGTTTAATAAATTTTATGTAATTGTCTGCATAGTAGCAGCTGGAATGAAAACAGTAATGATGTAATGGCAGTAATCAGCTGAACACGGTTCAGCATTTTTCTCTCAGACACCACAGCCCTATGCCCCATCAACCTCTGCCTCAGTTCAATACTCCTTAGATGTAAAAGCTGTATTAAATATTCTTTAGATCTACATTTATACTCTTAGGTTTTCTTGTAATGTGGCAGAATTGTACTCTTTTTATACAAAGGTGAGTATTGTGCTTCTTACAATGTGCGATTGCACTATTTGAGTTGTATCAATTGTGCCTGACATTCTTTGAGGACAGTTTATTAATTCGTCATTACTCTTACCCTCCCAAACTACTCCAGGTTATGCATCCCTTTTTTTCCCCACCTCAAATAAGTTTTCTGCCTCAAAGAACTCATGATCAGACTTGTGTGGTATTTGTATGTATGTGCAGTGGGTGTTTGTGCGAATTTCTTCTGGGTATTCTGATGTAGCAGTGTCCAATCAGTCAAACCATCAACAATCTACCTATCTATGTACCTACATTTTTGTCAGTGATTCCTAGGTAATTTGGATGCTGGTCCTTGACTAGAACTTTATTATAATATCTTCTCAGATACTGTCATACTATGGGTCATGACATTTGTGTTTATGTGTTACCCAAGCCTAACCAGCAATACGTGCAAAGCAAGATATAAGCTCCTAGAGCAGGCAGAACTATTCTTAGGATACAATTGACTCAGCAAATGTATCTGTTTTCTCTTTGTGAGTTACCTATTGGTCCCTGCTGGATGGCTCCCCAACCCACAGAAGTGTTTCTAATGACTACTGCATACCTCTGGCAGGAGAACTTCTGTAAGCACATGATCATGACAGCTTCTCATCCCAAAAATAACTTTGCAGATAAAATGAACATAAAGTTTTAGAAGAAATGAATGTAAAGTGACTTTCAGTACAAATGACTCCATTGCATCCTGTATCCAACCAAACAACTATTTATTTACGATGTTTGCTACTTACAGAATACTAAAATAGTTATACAAGGATCATCCAAAACTTACTCAATTCTACAAGAGTAAATGGGATGTTATGGAGTTGCAAATGTCCATGTCTTCACACAGTACTGGAGCGTGCATTGGCTAATGTCTTTTGTACTGAAGTAATACAATTAAATGTTCTTATTGTGGCTAAGACTTGCAAAGAGTATTTTTAAAACAGACTTCAGAGTGTTTCTTCGACTTTTGAAACACAAAATCTTTTGTCAATGACACTGTCTTTATCTTATGAAGTAACATTGGACACAGTGGGCATACTTCAAAGATGTATTAATTCTTGCCACAGTGGAAAGCTTTTTATTTGTCAATTGAGCTAAATTCCTTACTCTACTCACACAGCAAAAAAGGAGCAGATCTGTTTTCAGGATATGGCACTAGTTTGGAGCTTAAGCTGTAACATCAGGGTGCCAGGATTTCTGCAATATGATATTGTTTATTTTTTTTGTCTGGCTGTGTCTCACCCTTAACACCCTCTCTCTCTCTCTCCACCCTCCTGTCCCCAGAATTTCTCTCTTATGTGGGGGGACAAGGATAATAAAAATAAATGGTAGCAAGTGGAAACAGTTCAACTCACCACAAATGTGACTGATTAGAAAATTAGGGAAAAGTGTCCTACTCTCAGGGGCTTCTGTTCTTGGAAAACAGCGGGGAAGCAGGAGACTGTAGTATGTTTGTTATTCATTGTCTCCATATATTACATTAAAATAACTAACCCATTTTTGTTTGTGCCTCAAGTCCAAACGGATAGCAGAGTACAGAGAATGAAACATCCAACATACAATTGAATATACAAGCCAAGTCGGCCATTAATAGTTCACTCTCCAGCATCTGGATCCTGAATATACAGTTATACAAGCTGAATTAATATGGTTGTTTACTCACATTCTTCCGGAGCGTTTTCAGCTATCAACCCTTTGCAATAATATTACGCCCAGCCAGGCTGGAGTCTGGTGACTGGTTATTCTTAACCAGATCCCTGAGCAAACTCCTGAATAAAAAGATTAAAATACAGTATTATTCCTTTTCACTTCTATCTCAAATCTAAGTAACGTAATTTAAAGATCATTTAACCCTGCATTATCTGTGGTTTTTTAGCTATATTAAAGATAGTAAGAAGATGCCAAGCATAGCAATAGTTGGAAGGTATTTTGATATTCCTTCAATTTTTAACCCCAAGGACTTTTCTAAATACAGCCTGTGTTTCAAATGTTAATTTTACTTGGAAGCAAAACTGAATCTCATTCTCCACATGTAGAACTTAATTATTTTTAATTTTCCTGGATCTTTAGAAAGTACCACCCTTACAGGGAAATTCAGTCAAGGCAGCTTTGTCCAGCCCAAAGATTATATTTCAAAAGCCTCTACATGAAAATTCAGCCACTGATACAGTCTCTTTTTATTTTACTGTCCATTTTTATTCCACATTTGAGAGCTTTCTGCACGGCTGTGTACAAGCTGTTATCTTGCTGGGCTTTCCAGCTACCACTAAAATTTTAGTTTGAGTGTTAGGAAGCCCTTACGTTAAAATGTTTCACATTTCCCTGGAAGGTCCTATCTGAAAGGAGTGCTACAATTATTTGCAAACTCAAAAAACTCAAAACTGTGTGATTTTCTTCCCAGTGGAATTTAAATCTGAGATCCTTAGAGAACATCTGAAGACCATCTATTTGAAATATCCAAATGCCACACTATGTGACATACTGTGTCACAGTATATGCTTTGATCTATAAAAGGAGATAAGATGTTTCAATCAGCACTGAATAACAGCTGTCTTTAATGGTTTTAAAGATAGAATGGACTATTTCAACTATTATATAGTGTCATGTTTAACATCTTGGGGTGGTGAGCAGTGACTGCAAGATACATAGTATGGTATGAGGTAAAATTAAAATATTTCTCTCAATACAGAAAGAAAAATAGTATTTGAGGTGAAGTTTGGAGATTCTGAAAATAATCTTTATTCTGAAGCAACCCTTGTGAAAACTTTTTTTTTGGTATTTTCTCATGAAGTTTCAACTTTTGAACAAAAACTATGGAAAATTCAAGGTTTCTCATGACATAAAAATTCCAAACTTTGACGTGATGTGCTAGGAAACATGAAAAACAGACAGCTGCATGTCAGCTTCCACTCCAACACTGTAGGTACAAGGATATGTGAACGAAAGAATCCCAAGTTGCTGTGGTGTTAGTAAGATTAGGAGACAAAGTTCAGAAAAGTGCTTCTTGTGAGGACCATAATCATTAGCAATCTATCGATTTAGTTCAAAGCAGAGGTTAACAGTTCATTTAGTTACATACATCTGTGAAAATCAGTTTTTTTACCCTAAGGGGATCTCCAGTACAGCTGATGAAAGCTTATCAAGGTCACATGGCTGCAAGGAGAAAGATCAACAGTTCAGAGATAAAGTGAAGAAACTTGTAGCTAAGACTAGTTATTTCACTGGCACAATTTTGTCTTGGTGCAGTCCTAAAAATCTTTAAAAAGAAATTTGGAAATTGTCTTGAAAGACATTCTGCACCCTCTTTGTGCACCTTGATACTGCACCCAAAGTGCCCTGGGTACTTTGCAGGCACACTGAGAGAAAGCCGAGGACAGCCTTTGCTGTCCTGCTAATCCAATACTGTCGAGGGATTTCAGATCCCTCTGGGGATACTGGAGTGATCACAGAAAGAATTTGTTTTCACCGGGGACCGGCTTCCAGTATAGTTAGTGACAATGGAAATATCATTCTCTTCCCTTGCTTTCTTCTTCAATTTTTGTCCCTAATGGAGGAAAATATTTTTTTTTCTTGTCAGATTTGTTCACTATTTTCTATGTCATTGATGATGAGATTAAATTTTTAGTGTTTTTTCTCTTGAAAGTTCCCTGTTCTCCCACTCATTTCCTCACACTACACATTTTTTGACAACCCAAGACTTCTTCCCACCTTCTTTATCCTGTTTCTACTCTCCCCTTTTCTACATGTTTTGTCTTGTACTTGAAGAACAAAACACCCCACAAAACACAAGCCTTCTTCCTGTTCGTAGCACCTTCTCCAAAGTGAAGATTTTGGCAATTTCTTTTTTTCATGAATTATTGCAGCTCTGCGCAGTGTAATGCATTTGCTACCTAGGTCAATTTCCTGAACAGAGACACAGAGCAAGAAATTTTTTTATGATACAAAGCATCATCCTAATGACATTTCTTCCCAGAGGGAGAGAGAGAGACAGAGGGAGAGAGGGAGAATTTTCTGTTTTCCTGCTTCCAGCTTTATCTACTTTGGGATCAACCATTCAATCCAAGCTTAATAAAGTAATTAGGTCAGTGTGAGGCAGTCTCCCAAGGGCAGAGCCTTTTAGAATTTTTTGTTCTTTCTTAAATGCGGAGATGTTATCCAATATAGCATGGTTCCTACAAACGTTGTTGTGTAATGTACATTTAATTTGTATGTATAACACAGCACTGCAACAAGTCATGATTATTCAAACTAAACCTGGTGACATTTCAATGCCAATTTCTCTCTCCCATTTTCCTTTCTCCTCTTATTTTTCAGGACCCAAAGAACTTGTTTTTCTTGAAAATATTTTTTCTCTATTGCTACCAGCAATCGATGGAATTTTTCTCAACCCTGAGGAGACTGTATTTGAGCTCAGTTAAGTGCTTTGTCACTGTCTAAATGAGTACCTTGTGGAAGCAAGTGACCATCCTCTCTACACCACAGTGTGCACAAAGTTGTACCTGTACGGTATATGACAAAGAGGTCCATATTTAACCCACAATGCCTTTAATATATTCTCCTGTTACTAAATGATATGCGTGTTCTGTGACATTCTCTACACTGCATTTTTGTTGTAACTGTACTTTTGTTTTGTTGATACGAGTAACAGTCAACTACTGTTTCTGTATTATTTTCTGTACAAGCTAGAAATGCTACAGTGAAAAAGATACTCCTATGTCAGTTTAGCCATAAAGATTAATTGCTGGAAAGCCATAAAATACTTCTGTGCTAGCTAATCAGTTTAAGTAGGAGTAATCTCTCTGAAGCTAGAAATTCATTAATTAATCATCCCAACTGTAAATGCAGCCTAGGCAGAAAAATCAATAAAAACCCCAGCCACTCTTTTAAGGTCAGATGTTATCAACCAAAACTCTGCTGTTTTACTTATGCAAGACTGCATATCTAGTTAGAGATAAGGCAACCACTGCTAAAAAAACTCTGCATATGTGATGAAGCATTTTCAGAAAGACCAGGGATAAAAAAAGTCTTTTCAGTTTTACTGAACTTGCTTTTTACCTCATCCTTCTCACACTGTTGCTGTTGCATTTTAAGCAGACTACCAGTAGCAGAGAAGTGAGTAGGATTTTCACTTAGCATAAGGAAAAAGGGCAGTTTTGATCAGTAGTGAACTCATAGTCTTAATAGTCACTATTCTTTGGAAGGACCTGGGAGATTTTCCTAAGTATGAATATAAATTCTACTTGGTGAAAAGTTTTACATATGTTCTGGAAATTCATGAATTATTGAGCAATAAATTATTAACAGTTTTTCATAAGAAAGGACGGGGTGGGGACACTCAAAGATAATAGATGTAAAACCAGCTAACGACATTATTTTTCACACATATGATTACAGTGTGGTACTCAGTAAGACAAGATGCACTTGGTACTGAATCCTAAATTGCTACCAGATTTAGCTAAATCATAAAGATTTATCTTGCAGAAGAATTTTGGAAGAAAAATCCATCAAGGACTATTAAGCATATTAAGTGTCTCAAAGACAGACATTTTGCAGATACATGAGTCATATATTATTACAGTTTCATGCATCTTTTTCATAAATATCAGCTTTAGGCCTTGACAGAGGCACTCTCTCCGGGCATTAGTCTTTAACATGAGTATTTCTTATTTGCTGCTCTAGCTTCTGCATTGTGTGACTCACTCGTCCATACTTCTGTCAGCAGAGGGCATTACTCAACATGACCCATGAATGTAAACAGACCAAAAGGGGGTTGATTGTTTTAGAAAAGGAAGTCTTCATCAGAGTATGATAACAAAGTGATCTGATCTATTTCCATTTTGGAAATTCCAGTTTGAAAGCTATGCAAAAGAGAATGAAATGCTTCTGAAATACATGTCCTAATTCATTACATAATGTAAAACAGAAAACTAATTTTCCAGGAAAAAATGTGAATTGAAGTGCAGCATTTACTCAAATATTTCCTAAAAAGCAAATGTAACAAAACCTTCCAGAATGACATGTCTCGGGTCTGTAATAAAAGATTCTTCTTGTGAAATTAATATGTATTACCAAATAAAATAGTTTATTCCATTAGAAAGGTAATGTTAAAGAATCCAGTTTAGCAAACTAATGAGTAGCTTTGCCAACCCTACTCATTTTTCAAATGTCTTTCTGTATGAATACACCAGATGAAATGTATATGACTGCTTCTGATAATGATGTGTGTAGAGTTCATTCCTTCTTCAAAAATTCAAGAATAGTTCTAATTATCAATGGGGAATGACCATGTGAGGTGGGAGAGGTAATATTTTGGAGGCTTTTGGGTTTTTTCAGCAATACTGACAGAGGTTTCAAGAATACGTTAATTCCCAAAAACAGACCAAAGCAAAGTCTAGAAACACAATGGCCGCTGAACTGCATGAAAGATTGCGTTCAAAGCAGGGCTAAGCCGGTGTGGCTCACCTCTGCCTAACCTGGGGAAAACAACTTGTGGACTTTGAAAGAGAGACAAGGAAAACTTAAAACTAACCAAAACCCTGCTAGTATCGGTTACTCACCAAGTGAAGTCATTGCCTGTGAATCATTCCCAGACGTTCTGATCTCTTCCAAAATGCCAGGAACTTTCTCAGCAAACATGCAAGTCACCTGCAAATTTACAGGCTTTCATAAACTGCTTTTTTTCGAGCACAGTATTTTCATAATAAACTTAAATTTGCTTTCAATCTGAGTTTCACCTTCAGTGTTGCCTACTAGGGACATTTGCAGTTGACATCATGTTGAACACTGTCAGCGATTAAACCATTTCAGACACCTAACAGGTACCGCTCCTCATCCTCCCCCTTTTCCTCCCCCTGCCTTTTGAAAGCTTTCACCCTTCTCCCTTTAACTATGAGGAGAAGAAAACGTCTCAGTTTGCTGAAACCCACCTAAGCTCTACACTTAAAATGAGACAATGCAGATGATGAAAATACTCATTTTTGTGTAACCATCCAGTGCAGAAAAAATGCAGAGCAATCGCTTTGGAAAAATACACCACTAAGAATTGACAAAGCTGTCTCATGATCTGCTGAAAGAGAATTCTTTCATTGGGATAATTTTTCCAAGAAGCATTTTTTTTCTCATAAAAAGATCTCACTGAAAATTTAATAGAAAACTTTCAAAATAATTTGCTTATTTATGCTGTATATATTTTTAAATGTTTTCAGAGAATGAGCATGTTCAACAGCATAATGTCTACAAAGATTATTTTAAAAATTATTGGGAAAAACCTTATGTGACAAATCATTAATGTGCAGTCGTTTAAAAGAAGAAAAACTCTGGTAAGTTATCTTTACTTCAAGCTGGAGTTCTGTGGCTACAGATGTTATGCTGTTCAGAATGCAATTTACTTTGTTGTTAAAATCCTCCTTGCAGAACTGAATGCATTTAAGACTGCAGCTTGGCAGGATGATTTCAGTGTTCATTTCAACTTCATAAAAATTTTGTAGATTGCATCCTTACTTCAGGAATTTCTTTCTGAAAAGGGTTTTTCATTGACTTTGTGCCTAACAATGAAATATAACTTTCGCTAGATTACTATAACGAAAAGAATTGCTGCTCTATTTTTACTTTTCTTGAAAAAAGGGCAATTTATTTAGATGATAATTTTATGTATGTTTTGCTAAAACTGGAAACACATTGAAAATTTTTATTGCTTCTACTTCTGTGCAGTTTAAGGGAAACAATTTTATAGAAATCTTCCTCATCAAGAAACAACCAAGGAAATTAATTCCATTCAAACATCTGCAGCATTTCTGCATATTCCTAATTTGGCAGTTCTTGCAGGGGTGATTTTCATAATGTGCTTAGCACCACCCTCAGGAAATCTTTAAGATGTCTCACATAAAACTGGAGAAATATCATATCACTACTTTCTAAAATATTTGCTTATTTCTTTCAGGGAAGGCTAATTATATGTGACATATGAACAAGCATGAGAACTCATGCATATTCCAAGTTAAAAGAAACCTATAGCCTAAAAAAAATATTTCCACAACGAGTAAGATGAGCAGCAGGTGAGAAAAAGATGTATGGGGGAGAATCACAGATTATAGCTACCCATAGCTAATTGCTGTTTAGATGAAACATGTGCATCTGTTTTCAGCAATTAGTGTGGAGATCAATAGAAAACATATATATTTAATTAGACATGTGGTTCATTTTACTATAATTGGAACCCCATGTCACTTCTGGCTCTCCATATGCAGTATGGTCTAAAATGTTTCCTGCATCATATGGAAGGTGAAGCGCAGACACCAGCTGACACTCAGATCTCATTGTCTTGTGGTGCTGTTAAATGTAGGCATTTATGGTGATTTAACCAGACCAGAAACCAATAAAACCTTGATTTTGAATGTCGTTTAACCCTTTCCCTGATGACTGACCACACTGCATGTCTTGTAACAATCACAGCTGTTAATACCACGTCTGTTCAGCAGTATTTGAGCTTACCAGTATTTTGAATTAACCCATTTCCCAAACCTCTAAAAATTAAAGCAACTCTAATTTTTATACCTTCTGAGAAACAGATACATTCAGAATAAGGAAGAATGGTCATGGAATTATGAAATTTTACTCACTGAATATCTCTTATTCAGTGATTTCAGTCAAATCACAAAAATTGTCAAGCAAATTCTGAATTGACAAACCTACCCCAGCTCCCCAAATGTGTTGATTTATACAATACTTCGTTACTCCATGTCAGTCTCATATATATTAAACTGTAAAAGAGGGGAAGCTTCCTCCGCAGATACAAACAGCAATAGAATGCAGGGGGGAATTAGTAAACCTTGTTCTCAATGCCCATACTGTCTGTATATGTGTGATATCATAAAATATGTTCATAAGCATTTTAGATGTTTAACTCCAGTGTCTATCCTAGACTATTTTATATGCTCATTTAAATATTCCAATATTGCTTACCAGATTTTTTTGTTATTTTAACAGATATAAAATTAATTAAACTGGAACAATTAAGTGAAAATCACAGCTTTAGTATAGTTCTTGCTCAGAATACCTCACATTGTAAACATCTGCCTGGCCCAGGCTAATGGATCTATTTTAAGCAGAACTAGTTAACAGACAGAGCAAGGAAGTGCTGTTGGAGAGGGTAAGAGAAATGGCAGACAGAAAGTTTCACCAACAGTAGTTGACTTTCATGTTAAAAATTCTGTGTTAAGTCTAATAAAGGATGCAGACACTGAAAAATGTGTCAGTGAAAGTACTCTTTGAAAGACAAATGGGTATGTATGACCTGTTAAATGACCCCATAGCTAAAGCATACAAACAGAAACTAAGAGCTGAAGTAAATTAGATCTTTCATCTGGATGAAAGATTTCAAAACCACATATCAGGAGAGCAACTTTGCAACCAGATATGGGATATTCTGGGTGAGGGAACTTCCTGGTTTTATGTTCTGGTAATGTCAGGAAAGGATTGCTGTTTCATGTGAAGAGAAGAAGAGCAAAAGCATTAAAGTGCTGTACCTCAACTTTGGATCTCACATCTGCATTTTCTAAGGTGAAATATTCAATGTGCATAAACCACCTTTGTTTCCAAGATTATGTTTCAGGAATGAGTATCTTTGAACCAAATATTATAAACGCTGGAGTCGAAACCGAATATTTCCTCGCAATGCACTTCACTAGAATATTTGACCATATGCACTAAAAATGTTACTTTTCAGTTTAGCATGAGTATAAACAAATGATGGCTTCACTTTTCCTTAGTGTATTTGCCTAAAAATTTTTGCAGTTTATATGCAGCCTTTTTATGAGAGGTAGAAAATACAGATTTAGCATGCCTCAAGCTGAGGAAAAATGTAATCCCTTCCTTCCATTTCTTAGGGAAACATTTTAAACTAGTATTAGGCACAATCACCACTACTTTTTGTGAAGTCCGGTCTTGCCACAGGAGGTCTGGGATATTACTACTCTCAGGAGCCTTAAATTAAAAAATTTCTCTAATTAATTTGGGGAGAAATTAGACAAAACACTCTTCAATACAGAGCAGGGTTGAATTTCAGGTACCTGAAGTATGTTAAAATTCAAGAGTAAAGAATTTGTGGATTTAGAGCAAGTTTATCAGGAAATTTCTAGGCTGTAGTCTTGGGTACAGATCCTGAAACTCTGTCCATGTCTCCTTTAAAAATTTAAGTCCTTTTCTTCTTATACACATCCCTCTGTAACTACATAAGCTCCCTAAGATATTTTTGGGCTCCCTCTTCCTTGTCTTTATGCACTCTGTATTGTTAGAGGCATCCATTGACCCAAGAAAACTTTCATCTTAAGGCAATAGCTGCATAAACACATATTTCCAGCAAACAAATCAGTTGCATTTATTTGTTTTGTCAGAAAGTTGTTCTTTATCTTATTTGTATAAATGGGCTCAGAACAGAACAGCCAGAGAACAAGTGTTAGAAAAGCCAAGGAACATAATGTATTTTCTTTCTCATGCGTTGCTTCAAAGATCCACTTTGTCCTGCTTAATGCTTTTTTCCTTCCTGACCCTTAAAAGTGAAACTGTCCAGAACAAAAAGTATTGCTCTTGGACTGATGCCTATGAATATTGTCAGTAATTGCAGGAATTAATGGGAATTTCTAAGTATTATTGCCATTGAATAAATTGACATCATTATCTTTGTTTTACAAAGGGAAATTTCTTTCATCGGTGTTTGAGTTCTTGCTTGCCTCATGCTGCTGCCTTGCATATTGGTGCTGGACAGAGGCCTGGGCATGGAGTGCACTGAAGGCCAAAATATGAAGAAAAACAAAAGAAGCCAAAAACCACCCCTGATCCCTCTAGAAATCCATTGAAATTGAAACAGATTATGAAGTTTTGTTTTTGCAGAGTTGACAGAAGTGCAGCTGGTTCAGCCAGGGAACAGAGGGAGCTGTCCTGAACTCTGGTGTGATGGCTTGTCTGCAAGAGGAGGAAGGCGACAGCTTGCATGACAGTACCAGTCCACTTTGCGAGAGACATTAACAGTTGATTTCATCCTTCCCAACTTTGTTCCAAATGATCACATAACTCAGGATAGCATCAGATATTTTGGCTGACAAGGTCAGGTTTATTGCAAGGGCCGCTTGAGATACCTTTGCACCAAGAACATGTCCCTACTCAGGATTTGCTGGGCTTCCCAGCTGCATCTTGGCTGCACAACAGAACGTGTCCCACAGCTAGTAGACATAATAAAAAAGCGTAATCAGGCCATTATACATGAACAAGAGTGTTTTTCCCAGCTCTCAGGAGGTGACTAGGTCAGTGGTGTTGATGAAAGCACTGCACTACATTGGAGGTTGTTACAATAGCAAGACCTGCGGCAAGGCAGAAGGGCAGTTTCTGTGTAAGCAGCACTGCCGGTGTTTCTCTGCACCGCCACGAGCCCGGGCCCTCCAACCATGACTTAAGCACTTAAGACTGATTTAACACCTTGTACAGGTTACCACTCACACAGAGATTATGCCTCTGTTCAGGCTAAAGTGATTAGGTTTTACCCCAGACTCTGCCATGGAGTAGGTGTTGGCAAATAACTGACTTTTTGTGTCTAGCCCCATGCTCAAGAATAAAAGGGAAAATAAGTCTAAACAAAAGGTTGTAACACGGTCTTGTGATTTGTCACATTTTACGTGTGAATTATACACTTTATAAGGAGTGATGATTTTATTATCTTCTTTAAACTGATTTTAAAGTTCTTTTGTCATCAGGAGGATAGGTCAAGGCCAGGTAAATGTTTATGGACATAACTGCATTGCCTAGAGATCAGAGATCACTGCTAGAAAATGCAAAACCCCTGGTGCCAGCTCAGTGAAAAGCCCACTGCTTGTAGTCATTTCACTAGCAACTTCTGTAAAGAGTCAGCTGCTCCGGGGAAATGGGAAAATGCCATCTCCTCCCAGCCTGCAGTTATTTAAATGCTCCAGTTTCAACCAATATTATACTGCTTTTATGTTTTCTCCATTAGACAGCTGCTGGATCTGCCTTTATGGGAAAGCCACCCTTGAAGTCACTTGACCTCTTGGTGCCTCAGTCAACACAGATGGAATACTGAATAAAACCAGGATGTTGCTAGAAATCATATGACTCATTCGAACCAGGGAGGGAGGGCATTTTTGGGAATTGTTTTTTTCCTCCTTGAGTAAATAAGAGTCTGGCTTATCTAATTATATGCAAAGGTACACAGATTCTGTTTTGCAAGAATGTGTTTTCACAATCCAGCAGACATCTTTAAAAGGTCAACAGCTGTATGAGAAAGAGCAGCATACATTTTGATTTGAAGCAATGCCCTTACTTCTATTCAGATCACTGGATCACAGGATCACTGCATGGGACGCATTGGCATATAGATGATATCTGCTTTATGTATCAAGACTTTAATCTATGTTATAAGTCTATTTAGAAGTATAACTGAATTCTTGTTACATTCAATAAATGGAAAGTACAATTTTTTCTCAGAATCAAGATACCACAACCTACAGTGATGACGTTTTTGCTATCATGATCCAGCAGCCTCCCCAAAGAGCTGCCAGCAATTGCCTGGAGGTCATGAGCTTGTTTCCTTCCCTTTTTTTCTGGCCTTCTGCCAAAGCCGGCTTGTTCAGACATCAAAACCAGCTCTACTTGCTGCTTCACTCTACCAACAATATCTAATCATCCTGCTGTGCCAAATCATGGAGTGGATTTACTAAATTACCATGGGAAGTAGGACTAAAGATACCATGTTCAATGAAATTCATTCAAATCAAAAGCCCTGGCAACACAGGTGGAAGCAGTAAAGCTTGAAACCTCAAACCTGAAAAATGCACACATTATCTATTAATCCATTAGATGGAAAGTTTATAACTATTTTTCTCCCATCTTTTTTGATTTAAATCACTTAGAAATTCCATTATAATGTTCCTTACTGCAAAGAAGAGGCATTTGAATATTCAGTTTCTGTGAAGCTGTCAAACTGTGAGCAGTTCCAGGAGTCTGACTCTTGCATTTAGATGTTTGCAATTCAGACTGAGAAATTTTGGAGGATATAATATAGGAATATATTATATATATATAGGAATAGGAATATATATAGGAATTCTAGTACAAACTCAGTTTTATGTATCTGTACACATAATATCTCTGCTTGCAAGCGAAGATCAAAGTGGTTTTGGTTGGAATGCAACATTCTACCATTCTTCATTATTGTGACACAGTGCTAAGCAGTACATAGTCAAATGATTGCCTTTCATGATGCCAAAAGCTCTTTCTTTAACTTTGGCAAAGGGAGCTTTCACCTCATCACTCCTGATATTTTCATTTAGCTTTCACATTTGATTTCAAGATCAGCAAAGGCTGCATTGAAACCATGATATTTTTACAGCTTCACATGACTTTTGGGACCACCAATACATTATGAAAGGTTTGTGAGTTTTAATGGGTCAGTTTGTCAACTGACCAAATTGCACTATTGTCTGAACAGGAAAAGATTGAATCAGGATGATCTCAGGATACCAAAATGTCTCTGATGCAGTGGCCCTCTTAAAATCCTGACATCCATTTATTGAGACAAATAAACTCTGTAATAATGGTAGTGAAATAAATGTCTGCACACACAGTATGAGAAAACGACATATACTGTATGACTTGAAAGTTCATAAAAGCAGCACAGAAGAAACAGATGCATCAGTAAATCAGAAAACAAAGAGCAACAGTCAATTCCAGAGGACAGGATACACAGGCAGTTTAAAGACATGGCTGGAAGCCCAAATTCTAAGAGAAAGCCTTTGTAGAAAGGGTGACATTAGTCAGCATGGCTCTAAAGTAGAAGCTGTGTTCAGTCTTGGGGTCCACTGGTTTCTGCTCACAGAAGGTGTTGATGGTGTCACTGAGAAAGGACCAGCCCACTAAGAGGGACAAAGAACAAGCTGCAGCTGGTGCACACTCCACACCACAAGTTCAGGAGTCCTGGGAAGCATTTTAATGTCTCCAAACTCCTTCAGGGAAGGTGTAACTGAAGATGGAGCTGTGCCTAGACACAACAATTAATCTCCGTGTTAACATGACAGATACTCTTTAACTTAAACATACTCAAAACACAAATTGTATGGATAAGGCTGCTTGTTATTTGCAGTGTACTTCTCTGAATCCCAGCTTGTCTCAGTTAGTGACGTGTCCTGTTAAGTACCCTATTCATAAGACGAATAAAGTTATATTGACCATGATCACATGTTTGTTTCATAACCCCTTGCCTGTTGTGAAGTGCTGGTAGAACTGTGTAATCCAGAGACCTCCCTCTTGACCTACTTCAGTGATAACTGCTTTTTGTTCCATCCTTTGATAAACATTATTTCACATCTGGAAGACAGTCCCAGATATTTTAATATCTGTAACAGATGTTTCATATATAATTTAAAAATAGTTCTTAAGTGAAAGTTTAAAGAGCTGCTGCATATTACTTTTATTGTTGTTCTTATTTAAAACAAATAATTTTTAAGGTTTTTTTCCTCCACCATTACAGCAATAGAAAAGTACAATGAAATTCATTTAAGTATAATAGAGTTTACCAGCCAGCAAAAGTAATTTTAATAAATTTTTTTGAATAGCACTATTATTAACCATCAATGCAAAATCCTGCTGCAGAGCTGCACCCCACACACATATTAGAAGTAATTATCTCATACTGAATCTCCTTGTAAGTTATAAAAAGCATTTGTACTCACAATCTGTAGGTAACCGAAAGTTATTGTTTCTTTATGAATTTCAGAAGTGGGTTAAACTCTGATGTTAATGCTGTTACAGGGGTATTTTGTGTGCAGACATTCACTTTCTAGGCATAAAACTTCCAGTAGATTTCACACTCCATTCTCTTTCATTGATATTGTCTCTCACTAACTTCTAAACCTCTGTTTTTGTGATTTCACTCCAGTTCCTGTCAAGGTACAACAGAAATCAATGCAGCAGATGATGCCAGTAGACCCTTCTATTTGAAATCTCAAGGATGGGGTAAGTGTGGGAACAGGAGTTTTATGACAGAACAGTTTCATTCTCCACAAGCCACAGCTGAATCACACTAATCAGTGGCTCTGTTGCTTCTGCTCTGGCTTTTAAAAAGAGTTTCAATCCTCAGTGTGCTCTAGATGACAGACATTTTGAGTGAACTCTTGAGGAAACTCATTCTCACCCAATAAAGTAAGAGTTAAGAAAAAATCCTCTCTCAGTGTTAGAAGTGGCTAAACTTTGTTACCTAAACACCAGATAGGTTTGTTGTCTTTATCTGCATCTCTGTCTCCACCCAAACATGTGTCTGCAGAAACTTCTGGTTCATAAAGTTGCTGGATTGTTCATTGAATTAGCCAAAGTGATTCTGAACTTTATTGCTAATGAACTGAAATATTCACAATCCAAATATTCACTTCCTCAAAAAGAATAAGAAGAAAAGAAAAAAAAGAAATCTTAATTTTGCAACAGCATGAATATATACTGGGAAGTTTATTACACTATAAATTGCTGTTATAAAAGAGTTTTCTTTGGAACAGTTATAAAATAAATTAATGAAAAAAGATAAACAGAGTGATTCATATGTTCATGTGAACTCTGCTAAGCTACTTATGAGGTGAATGAGGATTAGTGGTTTGTAAGAAGTCTCTGCTTTCTTAGCTATGAAATTCTGGTGTTTGACGGAAGAGTCTGATTGAAAATAATGACCTCATCCACTGATTTACAATTGACCATTCTGTTATTAGGGGTATAAAGAGGCTTTCTGCTAATTATAGCTTATTTGGGCTCATTAGGTAGAGACTGACATTTCTCATAAAATAAGAGGGTATGCTGGAGACATGTATGTCTCAGCTATAGTCTGGAATTCTGGTATCATTTGAGGACTGCAGTTTTGAAAAATAACTGAAGACCTCATGGGCTGCAAAGAGGAGGAAGCAGACAGTATAAAGGCTGGGCGCCGTGCCACTGTAAATACAGAAGTGTTTGCCATCCATCACACCACTGGTCTGGGCAGTACCCAGAGATATGCCTACAGGCCAAACTCAAAATCAGGTTTTGTGGTTCTCAAAAACAATTAACTGAAACAGGTATTTGTTTAACCCTTTATTGCTTATGGATCATATATGAAATGTGTCCACAGATGAACCAAATCACGTGTACTGACTCATATTCATGTAAACCTGAAGAAATTAGAGTGTAGCAAATGTTCAGATTAAGAGCTGTAGTGTTGAAAAATGTTTCTTCCTGCATGTGGCAAGACAGAAAGAGTTAAAAAAGCAGAATTAGATCCTGAAATACTGCAAAAAGCATTCTATAACCTATTATCAAAATGGCATGAGTTTTTGTTTTAATCTGCTTTCATAGGCTTTTTGACACACTTCTGAAAGCTCTGCAAACCCAGTGGAGTCAGTGAAGTTTCTCAGTTATAACTGAGATTGAACATATATCTTTTTGAGCTTTGTCATGATTTCTCTTTTGAGAGTAAACAGAGACAACCATGATTATGAAAAATTCATGTCAAACCATTTGTATATTCAAATGCTTTTGTAATATTTGCAAACAACTCTGAAGTTTCGGGCCTTACTTTCTTCTGATGTTGAGGAATGGTGCATACACAAGGTACAAATGTATCTCTCCTTGCTTGCTTCTGAGTAAAACAATGATTAACCATAAATTCCTTTTCCTAACTGTGTAGAAAGAATATCTTGGCAGATATCCCACCTTCAAGCATTTGTATGTCTCAGAGGAGGCAAGTGGTCTGAGAGCACCTTTTAATATTAATATAAGCCTTGCCATAGTGACATGAGTGTTGCCACAAAAAGGTCACTGAAATCACTTAGAAAAATAATTTGAATTACTGTGGGGAAAATTACATATTAAGACCAGCTTCCCAAGACTGTTGTAACACACAATTGTTGCAGTCTCACGCTCTGGCTCAGTTTTGCGTTCTCTGTTCATTTGCAAGGAAACATGGCTTGATTTTTCTTTAGATATAAATAGTAAGAAGTAAGAATACACGGGACTCCAGCTTTAATTGTCAGTAATTTGTGGCATTTGCAAGTGATTTATACTGAACGCAGATGGTCAACAAGGTTTGTAGGCCCAGACCCTCAGAAGATGTTCTTTCTCATGATGGCAGCTCTCAGGAAAGTGTCTGTAAGGGTGGTAAACCTCCTCCAAGTATTCAGGGCTTTGGTGAAGGAAGGGAAGAAAGAACTCAGCCCTAAGAGTGACTTCAGTCAGATGCAGAAACCAACTGGTTGCAATTGTCAGTGCTTCAGGTTGATCCATCTGGTATACTGTAGGACAGAGAGGTCAGAATTTGTAATAAATGGAAACCGAATTTTGCACCAAAAAATCTACTAGTGCAGAGCTGAGATTTGAGGCAGGCAATAGACAGTTCTTAAAACTCTAAGTGTACAGGACTTTCTCCTCACAGGAAAGCAGGGAACTGATCTTCTCCTATGTGAGTCTGGCCATCGTTTCCATTACAAGAGCACAAATTATGGCAGAAAAGGATAAGACAGGTAAATAATGAACAGTTAACATATTTCTTTTAATCTGTCCCTTCACTTACTGTCTGTTCTGTAAATCACTGGCACAAGATTTTCCACAGGAAAAGTTGAGTTAATAGGCAAACCCCTCAACCTGAAGAAAGCATGGAAGTCTTCCAAACCCATCCTAATAACTCCTACACAATTCTGTGGTTCCTGAGTTCAGGCCAGAAGACAGACAGAAATATTATGAGAAATCATGTCTGGTTAGGCCACACTGTCATCCTTTCTTCAGACCACACTGTGATTCCACAAGCTAAAGTAATTTGCAAAGGAATATTCACTATGCTTTTGTCTTAAGTTTGATCGTGTATTAAAAACAGGAACAGAGGAGATATAAAAACCCACAATACCACTCTAGCTATACTCTGAGTTCTTCTATTCTGAGGAAACAAGTCTTTTCATGCTTTTTTTGAGAGAGCTCTAAAGAAGAATGAACGAACTTCTGTTTTCAAATGAGTTGTATCATACGACTCTGCTACTCTTTTTTTTAAGCTTTGTAAACCCGAATACCTTCATAAAGAGATTTCTGAAAAAAACTCTGGGCTTTTCAGAGCCTCTCTACTTTGAGTTGGTGCTTAAAGATGTAAGATCTTTTTGCCTTTTGAAGTCCACTCATCATTTGTCAAGGAAAGGACTAAGGGAAATTTATAGGTTGTATCTGGTACTTTGGGCAAACCTGAAAATATACATCAGAAAAGAAAGAAAATAAACCATACAATTTACTTTTATCATGCTCTCAAGAATTACCAAAAATATTTCACAAGAACCAAATAGCTGGAATGGGCATGGCTGATGTGAAGCAGCCTGAAAAGACAAGAAAATTCATCTATGTTAGGACCTTAAACTGCTGCCTGATAAGCATTTTGTATGATAACGCCAATTTCTTTGCTGAAGCTGAGAGAAGGCACTATGAATGGCAGTTATGAGACGATATCATGTAGAGAGAGTAAGTTCAGGTTAGTCATTAGGAAAAAATTCTTCACTGTGAATGTGGTGGGGCACGTGAACAGGTTTCCCAGAGAAGTTATGGATGCCCCATTCCTGGAAGTGTTCAAGGCTGGGTTGGATGGGCTTTGACTAACCTGATCTGGTTGAAGGTGTCTGCTCACAGCAGAGGGCTTGACCTAGATGATTTTCAAGGTCCCCTTCCAAATCAAACTGTTCTATGACTCTGTGATACAGAGAGTCTGTCCTCATTGCTGTAGTCAGCACCACGGAAGAGCTGATTGTAACAGCATTATTATCTAAGGGAATGTGTGGAGACGCCTCTCTTTGAGGGACCTTGGTGTTGAAAACTGTCCCAAAATGACCCTCAAATACCTAAAAGAAGGCATCGTCCTGAACCTGCTATATCACATAATCAAAGAATCACAGAATACTTTGGGTTGGAAGAGACCTCTAAGATCATCAAGCCCAACCTATAACCGAACATCACCATGCCAACTAGACCATGGCACTAAGTGCCACATTCAGTCTTTCCTTAAACACCTCTAGGGATGGTGACTCCACCACCTCCTCGGGCAGCCCATTCCAATGTCCAATCACTCTTTCTGTGAAGAAATTCTTTCTAATATCCAACCAAAACCTCCTCTGGAACAGCTTAAGGCTATGTCCTCTCGTCCTGTCGCTGGTTACCTGAGAGACTAGGTCAACCCTCAGCTGTCTACATCCTCTTTTCAGGCAGTTGTAAAGAGTGGTAAGGTCACTCCTGAGCCTCTCTTTCTCCAGGCTAAACAACCCCAATTCTCTCAGCTGCTTGTCATCAGACTTGTGCTCCAGACCCTTCCCCAGCTTCATTGTTCTTTTCTGGACGTGCTCCAGCAGCTCAGTGTCCTTCCTAAATTGAGAGGCTCAGAACTGGACACAACACTGGAGGTGTGGCCTCACCAGTGCTGAGTACAAGGGAAGAATCGCTTTCCCAGTCCTGCTGGCCACACTATTCCTGATACAAGTCAGAATGAGATTAGACTTCTTGGCAACCTGGGCACAGGCTGGCTCATGTTCAGCTGCTCTCAGGTCCTTCTCCACTGAGACACTTTCCTGTAGTGCTACATGGGGTTATTGTGTCTCGAAGTTTTGTCCTGAAAAACAAGCAAGCTAGAAAATTACTGAGCAGTGATGAAGCTAAGGACGCCAAATGAATCATGCAAAAGAATAATTTAAAACACACACATCCCCACCGTGTATATATGGCAATAGGGATTTTAACTAACTAGTTTAATTGCTTCCAAGACCTGCTGACCTGTCAAGTGTACAGGATGGCAATGAAACAGCTCTGCTGAAGTCCAGATCCTCCAATATCCTGTCGGTTGAGACTTAGAGGAACAGAGCCACCTGTGTGCTCCTGCTTCCACTGAGCTGGGAAATATACAGAAGTATCCCACACAGGCACTGTGGTGCTGAGGAGTACAGGAAAAAAAAAGGGGAAAAAGTCAATTCTGTCTTGACGAGCATTTAAACAGTTTAGAGTAAAAATGCTGGGGACCACACATTCAACACACAGAAGAAACTAATTTTTATAAACCTACTTACCATCCATGCTGAGCATAGGACAAGGCAAGGTTGGTCCGGGGTCCTGTCTTAATGCATATACACAAAAAAGCTGGATTGTTGTCACAAAGATAGCCCTTAAGCCTATTTCCTAACTTCTGAATTATCTAGCTTTTAATATTGTGGTTTTTCAAGATAGGCTGCGTGTTTATAGTTCTACTACAGAGCAGCGAAAGAATTCAAATTAGCAGATCCAGCCTTTCTATAAACCTCTTGAGAATTTTTCTCTTAATTGAAATGCACAAGAGTCCTTGCCACAGTGTTTTTTGTTTCATAGTTAATTTTTCACTAGAGAACATGACTCTAAATCAAGACGTCTTTTTCTGCTACATATTCAAGTTAGGAAAGTTTGGAGAGATTGATTAAACTTACCTTTCTGTCCATTCACATCGTAGTCCTCCCTGACTTGCCTTTGATATTTACAATTTCCAGGGCCTGAGTTCTTGGATATTTCTGTCTAAATCTTGATATCATAAAACGAGTGTGTAACTCAAGACTAAGCTCTATCACATTACAGAAACACCTTGGTTCACCTTCCCTGTCAACTGCTTTTTGGACCATAGATGATTCTTTTCGAACAAAGCACCCTGGTTCACCCTGATGTCCTCCCTTGTCATTCACCACTGAGAAATCAGTGTTGGGAGGGCTTAGGCAGGGTGGGATATCCAACTAGAGGTCTTTCCTCTGTCTGGTCTGTGTATAGGATTCAAACCTAGGTAATCTAACCACTGCAAAGAAAAGCTAGAGGTGTTCAGTTCTGATATCCTCTCAGTCTCTCTTGTCCTACTGTGCAAAAATACTTTAATATTCATTGAGCTTAGACAGAGTGTGAAAATCACTATATTTAGATCACAGTCTCTGCTTATACAACTACTAACGCGTGTGTCAAGTGGATCACCTCCAATAAACAGTGACTTTGCTCAGCTTATTCTAAGTGTAAGGCAGCTCTCTTGGGAGGCAAGCAATTTTATTTCAAAGCTTTGCTCTAAATCAGATTTAGGGGGACTTGAATTTTAGGATTCACTACTTTGAATTCAGCTGGGATAACAGTCTTTTGGCTTTTTTAGCATCACTTTTGCATCTACCCTACTTCTGGAACTGATCTGTAGCTGTGAAGTATATGTTAACAGAATCCTCTGCCTCTCTATTCAAAAATCTGCAGGTGAACTACGCTTTAAAAAAATCTAAACCCTACTCTTGCCTGGGAATCTCCTGTTGGCCAACTTAAGTTACCTTACATACATCTGGCTGTTTTTTCTGAGCCTCCTGGCTTCGGATATTTAAATGCACTCTATCAGTTGCCTGGCACTAATTTAGCTGTTGAGAATTGCCGATTTGTGCAACTGGGATCCATTTCCGTATGTGCACAGGACGAACAGGAGGCAGGGTGATGGCTCTAGGGGCTCTTTGAAGGTTGTGGAGACAGCAAGGGTGACACTGCCTCCTTGGCTGGGTGGAGAGCCTGGAGGCACTGGGAAAGTTCTGGTGGGCTCCAGGCCAGGAGTGGGCACAGTGCACTCCTCTCTGTGACACCACCCGGGGCAGAACCCAGCCCTGAAACGTCAGGCCATTGTGCGAAAGCCAAGGAGAAAACATATGGAAAGAATAAAACCAGGCAACCTTATAAAAAGACTGCATTTAGAAAGATGAAAAACATGGAGAACAACGTGAGAGGCTTTGCCTGAAGCAAAGGCTGTGGGTACTGCCAGCCTTCTTCTGTGCAAATAGAAACCCTTGGCAAAGATTTGAGGTATGAGGTATTTGTTAGCAATGTTATGGTTAACCAGTATCAGATTGGTACACTTGCAATATTCTCATTTTAGAAAGTTGGATTTTAATAAATGGAGTGAGACTTCCAGAATTTCTTGCACTTGATAAATCTAATGAAAATAATTTGGATTCCTCAGAACTGTTATTCAGTTTCCTCTCCTGGTCCCATCCCTTCACATTCCCATAACAAACTGTGGTGTCCTAAATCATTTTCCAAATGAAACCTTCATCTCAGCCCAGGTAAACTCTGTCAGGATATCATGTACCTGTTTCATTTGCTATTTCTCATTCTCTTTATTTGAAGAATGAGAGGAATGTGTCTCACGTGTCTCGCCCCAGGGAAGCTTCCTACCACATTACAGCAGAAAGACAGCAGTACACCTGAACCAGTGCAGTTAAGTCCTTCTCAAAAGAATTTGCTGATCCATCATTTACGGCAGCGTGTCTTCCATCTTTCATGGTGATCACTGGCAAAATAAGGGCTGGCAAGGGTATTGTGCTGTTCGTGGCACACCTGCAAGCACAGCCATCGCCAGCATCCATGAATGCTTTGTTTTGTCTGCATATTGCAAATATGGGTGAGGAAGTGGCTTCAAATACGATTGCTAGTCATCCTTCAAAGCATAAAAATGTTTTGGGATGGAATAAATCGTAAGCACGCAATTAACTGAATTATTTTTTGAAGCTGAGTTCCTGGTGGGATTTCATCTGTGCTTGTATTGCACAGGCTTTCATTATTTTGCTTCCTGCTTTATGTTTGCTTTATGATCTGTAAATATATCACAAGAAAGACTATTGCCAAGGGATATATCAAGCTAACATTTTCTAATTAATAAATTAAGACTCAATAACAGGTTACACCTAATCTTTCTGAGAATTCAACCTGGAACTTTTAAAGCTGATAAATGCACAGCATTAGTGAGCAAAGCTAACAATTATTCATTCTCCTTAAATAAATCCTGTTTCTCTTCCACAGGCAAATGTAAGAACTTTGCTTTTATAATAAGAACTAAGAGAAATTATTTATGAAAAAAAGATTAGTTTTTGATAAAGCACCACACAGATTAAACAAATGAACTCATAAATTAACATATATTAAAGAAAATGCAGATAAATCACACACCCCACCCCCACTTCCCCAAATTATTAAAATTGAGATACCATGTTCAGGCCAAAATATATTTCAGCCCTATTCTGTAACAGACTTGAAAAGAACTGAGTAGTGTCAAAATTCAGCTTTCAGCTGTTGCACCTGAAATGCAGAAAAAATATTTTGCTATTATCTGTACGTGTCTGAACTTGCTGTACTTGCTCCTCCAGGGCTGCTTTCCACACTAGTATGTCTGATGCCTTTGCTTTGAAACAACCAGCCTGTATTGTGGGAAATAAACAGGTCTGTGGCACACCTGCTAATTTTTTTGTTATGCATGTGTTATTGGAGCAGGAATGTACACATTGCAACCTCTCCTGTTCTACGTTGATGTAGAGTGACTATAGAATTCTTTCTGGATTACTCTGCAATATGCAAGAACAAGCAATTACAGTAGGTAAAAATTGTTACCTATCAAACCCTCCGTACATATCATGTAAGCACTGAAGGCTTACACGATAATCATGCTCTGTAACTTAGTTATCTAAAACCCTGTTAAATGTTTTAAAGACCCTTTCACAGGGTTACCCACCAGTATAAACAAAATAAAAAATAATGTCAGCAGATGATATGCCACAGCCATGTTTTTAGCAGGACCAGGCACTGAAAAGCATGAAAGATAATGGTTTACGAGACCTAAAACAATTCTTCAATCAGAAGCACAGGAGACATTCTATTTATTCAATCTAGCTAAAACAAAAATGTTTGCTTCAATAAAATAATTGAAAACATCAGAAAAAATAAACAAGTTAGTAATCTAAAATGAATGCAAGCCATCTTTGATTCTCAGTTGGACAGTTCCAGGGGTACATTTAATTCTGATCTAAATTATACTGGGACACTTATTTTTTTATACACTCTAGTGTTTTTTCTCAACTTATTAAAAATATGCATTAATGATCACTTTCCATGTTGAAAGATGACTATTTATTCTTGCTTTAAAGCCAAACCTTATTCATGATAGAACTTTTCCATTTATGCTGCTGCCCCTTTGTTGAATTGATATTAACTCATTACCTTAAAAATATTTCTCAAAGGGTATTTGATTATTTATAGGCCATTCCACAATTTTTCTCAGCCACCTGAGAGAAAGCAATCATTCAGAACTCATATTTTTGTACATCTACTGAGATAATTGTGATAAATTGAGCTTAATTTTCCATGTGTTTAAGATACAAAAGAATAGTTTAATCACAGCAGACAGACATGGGGCATGCACAAGGGATCAGAGCCTTGTAAAATCGCTTTTCAGCTGTCCTAGGAGTTGTCAGAGCCTCTTCTACAACATTTGTAACTGTTTAGAGCTGGAACTAAGTTACATCAGTATTTCTTCACAGAGGTGTATGTGCTCTGGGACTGGCAGAGAATTGTGCACAGGGAACTGAAAGATGCTCAAACAGAGGAAAAAAGAGTGGGGACAGTTTACTACATTGTCAGCAGCTGGTGGAAAACTTCCTCTTGCCCAAGGAGTTCAGTGTCCTTTGTAAAGTGCAGGCATAATACTGAATATAATGAAAAAAAAGTACGTTTTCAACAGCATATGATGCATAAAACACTTATTCTTGAGCCTCCATTGCAAAAAATCTTAAGCTCAGCATCTCATCTTCATCTCAGATAACATCTGTCCTTCATTATCTTCACATGCAAGATTCTGTCTGATGTGTTTGTGAATAGCTCTTTTTTTTTCCTCTGATAAACCTGACATTACAGGACTCTCACTTGCATTAGAAAACAAGGGTGCTTTTTGTTGAATTACTAGTAGTGAATCTTTCAGAGTTATGTGTTTAATGAAAGTTTCCATAGGTGGTGGATTTTATTTGGATGGCATTACACTTCCATAAAAGCAGTAGGTCTTTATTGTTTCCATATATACCTCTTATAGTTGTTTTTTGAGCTGGTCACAGGGAAAGCTGATGTCATGTAAAACTTCTACGAAGGGACCTTTCCAAAATTTTTGGATCATTATCACAGAAACAGAATCAAGAACAAAAGTTTCTGAGAGGCCAGAGAAATTTTTACCAAGCCGCCTTTCTCATACTGAGGTACAAGGTTCACCTTAGCTGTTCTTGGCCATCCTTACACTCACACAAGCCACAGAAACACCAATGAGTGTGGTGTTCTCTAGCCACAATTAATTTTAGAGCTAGGTTTTAATTTCACCTATAGTGTCTGCAGATCTGTACACATAAAACTTCCAGTCACCTACATGTAGTGGGTTCTAGGACAATGTGTAGCACTAGCATAACAGATACCTAAGTCCTATCAGCTTTCTACTCCCTTGACTAATCCCAGGATGAGTTTTATCTGTAGTTTCAGTTGAGCGTGTGATCAAGTGCATATGATCTCAAACTCCGTGTATCTGGAGACGATATCGAAGTGGCTTCCAAAGTTTCTGAAGAAACTAAAATAGCTACATGAAATAATTTTGATGTTATTAGGCAAGGATAAGAATTGTCACAACAAGGTGAAATAAGTGACACGAATGAAGCAAGAAGTTCTAAGTATACCTTTTCCCTATCCTTGAGATGATGTTATATACATATGTAAATATATGTATATTTCAGCAGGAGTGTTCATGGTACTTTGCAGACATAGGAGAGCTCCTAGAGAATTTACCATTTAAAGTTACTTGCCATTGCTTTATGTGAAACTACTAAACTTGGCAGGATCCATATTCTTTTCTAATACTATGAGGGATAAAATAAGCAGCCAGGGATCCCATAGACTGAGTAATGCCAAAAGAAGGTGTTTTATACTGTAAATCTGGCACCCTCCACTTCTGTATCTGGATGCATCTGGTCTCAAGATGGCCTGGAGTGGAAGTGGACATCACGGTCATGTAAAAAATTCCTCTATCTCATCTTGAAAACTTGGCTGCTCCCGAGCTGCAGGTGGTCCTCTGCTGGGGACATTGTCTCTTGCCAAGAGCCCTTAGCTGAGATGGGAGAAAGGAAAGCTCGAGAGTTTCCTGTTTTTTTGAACTGAAGTGTCAATGACCATTATTTATTAACTGACAAAGGGGCCTTTTTTTCCTCTCTTTTAATTAGAAACTACAACAACTTGCTTTTCAAAGCTGAAAATAGTTGAAATGATCCCAAGTAATATTCCAAAACCACTAGCCTAAAGCTGGCAGTTAGAAACCTAATGAAATCTGATCGACTGGCTGAGCCCTCCTTTTCCTACACACATACTCACATGCACACACATGCTTCCCCTGCCCCAAAAACACAAAAAAAGACCCCAGACAAGGCGAGCACATTCCTTTTTAACAGCCATCTAAATTTGTCACATTTAGCGGACATTTTGGGATCTATCCATGAGAGATTACACTTACTGCTTTGAGAGGCAAAATCTCCTTCATGAAACCTCCCAGTGCAGAATAAGAAAATTGCATTCATTTCACAAGCTATATTTAATTTCATTCCAGGCTCATCACAGTGCTTTATAATCCTCTTCTGTGCAGAATATCTTCATGGTTTGAACTCCTCTTTAGCAGGGTAGATTTAGCATTTGCTGTGGGAGGGGGGAAAATCTAAATGAAGCTGTGCTGAGTTGCAGCAGCTGCTCCATCACGGGCTCTCTTCTTCCCCATTTAGCATGATCTCTATTCCAGCTCAGGCCTCTGCAGCACACACACACACACATACACACATACACAAACACACACACCGGCTCACAAGATGTGAGGGTTTTGTCTTTTAATGGCAGAGCTTGACAGGCAGCTTGCTGCTGAGGTTCAGCCAGATACAGATGGTCAAAGCAGTGCTGCTCATTTACATCTGTCTCCCATGCGCTGAATTCTGTCAGGGTTTATTTGTCATGGATGGAGTTAATTGTGAAGTGCTCAAAACTGAGAGAATATGGAAGATACGACATAAAACAAGCATCTGTTCTGTGAGAAAACTGAAATTCTGGCACAAAGCAGGGCTAAAGCTCAAGCAGTTTAAATGGCTGCATAGGTCTCGTGTTTGAGTGCTCCAGGATTATTTGGTCTGTCTCATTCAGTCCTCCTCCTATTAAGTTCTTCTGTCGTAGCCTGCCCAAGGAAACAGCTTTTGAGCCTGTATTTGCACTGTTTTGTATCTCAAGAGGTGCTTGAAGATTGTGATTGGACAGAAATAATTAAGACTGTGTCACAGGTGTATAAACAGCAACCAATTTAGAGACGGTGTATGACTGAAACGGTTTGAGGAACGGGGACTTGGGATGGGGAGTGGGCAGAAATCGGGGAGGTGAGAGATGCATCAGTAGCGCAGATGTAAACTAGGAACTTCTTAAGTTTGGCTGGAAACATATCCACATCATCTCAAGCCTATCTGGTATTGCTGGCCTATGCTTCCTTTGCAGAGGAATGCCTGTCTGCAACATGCTTTTTTAAACTCATCAAATCAGCTGTGTATTGTCCACCTGTTTCTCTTCAGCAACAGCAGGATCACTGTTAGCTGGTCACAGAGCCTTCATGATATATTTGCCACCAAGCGGAAACTAATTTTTAAGACTTTTCTGAAGACATTATGGTACCCAGAAGTTTCCACAGGGAAAATATTCCATCTCTATGAAAACATGGAAAAAACCTCTTCTCTATAGATCTTCAGTCAGTGACTGCCTCAAGGAAATGAAGGTCTGTAGGAATATAAAACTGGCATGTAGCACTTTTCAAGCAGTATAGAGACTTTTTTCAAAAGCACAGATATTTATGAGAAATCATGTTTCATTTCCATTTGCACAAAGTTTTATCATGTGTTCTCATAGCTATGTTTGATTACTCTTATCTGTTTGATAGCTATGTTTGATGTCTCTTCCCACGAAAACAAATCTCAAAGAAGAACCTTTTTTTGGATAAACCTACTCGGTATAGTTGGGATATACTTTTTCCTATGCTAGCCTTTTTGTAGGCACAGGAACACCAGTGTTTTTAAACTATTCACAACACATAATGCATATGCAAAGAGATACTCTTCAATCTTATTGATGCAAGTGTGACTTCAGCATTGTAACTGAAACACGCACTTAAACTCTTTACAAAATGGTGCCTCAAATGCTTGTTAAAACCTCCCTCTTTCATACCAAAAGGTCATAATAATTTGGAGTTAGTGCTGCCACTTCTAAGTACTTTGATCTATGCAACAAACTCTTGCTTGTTGTCTGCTGCCCATCTGTTCATCTCCTCGCCCCAGCTGCACTCCATGAGAGCCTGTGGGCTTTCTGAAGTCTAACTTATTTAGGTGGGATGCAGCAGAATTTCAGTCCTGATCCATTAGAAAGGCAAAAACATTGACGCTCTTGAGTCAGGAGTTAGAAACTGTATCAAATGCGAAGAGGAACAAATTGCAGCTAATTGCAGAAAACTGCTAGCAATCCATGGGAAGAGGCAGAACTCAAACGAGAAATTCCACAAATTTCAGGAACCTGAGAATTCCTCTTGCCCAGACTGTGTCTTTACAGTCTCTCTAAACTCATCCTCTTGTCCTTTCAGTGGCAAGTTAGCCACCCCTTTGCTCCTTTTGTGTGTATCATTCTTTGCCTTTTTTTTTTTCACAATCCGTTTCCCATCCCTCTCCTTACCTCCAAAAATATATGAGTAGATAAATAAGCAGTGACCTCTCCCTGACTTCGTTCTGCTTCCAATAGAAACATGGTGCAGGTTGATGCTAGAGCAGAATTCATGATAATTTTAATCCTTCTGAAACAAATGTTTCAATGCTTTTGTCATCTGGAGCCTTAGGATAAACTTAGAAACAAGAATATTCTGTCTATATTTGTTTGTATAATTTTCAAGATCTTTATGTCTGTTTGGTTTTTATTTGTATACAGTATGATGTTCACTACCAAACAGAGAGAGTGGAGTCTCTGTGGAGTCAGAGATATCTGTGGAAAATCATTCGGAAATTTGGAACTCTCTTCCATGTTCAGGGAGTCAAACCCCTTCAGCGGATCAGCACCACCCTCTTTCAGGCCATGAAAAGCAATATTAAACTTGTCATGATCACTAACTGGTTTGTCCTTTTTCTTTGAAGTGTCATCATATGGAAGTCTGTACAAAGAGGAGATTTTTTCTTAATTTCCCCATTTCTTTATGTCAACTGTTCTCCATCCTTTATGTTTATACTGTTTCTCTTACATCAGCAGTTCCAGAATGAAAAAATCTGCCTAGTCTGTCAAAGATATGAGAAAGTTTGCTTTTTCACATCAATCAAGCACTTGACACATAGTAGGTAGACAGTGCAAAAGGTGTCACACACTAAAACCCTGTGACTAAGCACAAGGCTACAAATATTTCCATTCCACAGCATTCAGAACTCCATTCCAAATGCAATTGGTAACTCGTTTTGGACAAGTTGCCATGTGTTTTCCAAAGGAACTTATGGATTTGACTGGAAGAAGTGAACTGGATTGCTAGACTGCATCAATTATTATTTTCTGAAATCCTGCATTGGGCAGTGTATGCTTACAGGTTATCCACATTGTGAGTGTATGTTTACAGGTTCTACCATAAAATAAAGGAATGCTAGGTCTCAGCTTGTCCAGCTGGTAAATGTCAATATTTACACTTTTTTGTCTGCATTAGGCATTCATAACATCTTAATTTAGAGAACTTTAATGTAGGTACCCAATGCGTACTGATTTCTTTGGGCCCATAAATACCATTCACTGTTTTTAAGAAAGCAGAAGGATTAAATAAATACAAACGTATAAGTGTGTTTGAATTTTCCCATGCTTTAATAATTGAAGAAAGAGCTTCAAACGTGTGGTTATTTCTAGGACTTGCAATACCAAATCTGAGATCAAGCAATTTTAAAGAACATAACATTTATTGGAACCATGTTTCGCTTGTTCTTAAAAACCAACATTTTGGCTTTTAAACTCAGATAATTTTTGTGGGAAATTAATGCTTACTGGATAATTATATAACTGGATAATTATATAAAATTAATAACTGGATAACACTTCTAAGAAATCCAGGAACAGTCTTCTGATCAACAATTAAAGATCATTTGTGAATTTATCACATGGCCCAGATTTAAATTTGGTCACGTTCTCTAGTGTCTTCATTTGAATTACTGAGAGCTAATTCCAGAATTAAGTGGCTTAGTTAGTTGCAAATTTTTGAAGGACAGCGATGATGTTGTTTATTGCATGAACAAAGCCTAGGATTTTCGAAGAACTTAGAGGAATTAAAGACCCAGCTTGCATGGAATGTAGACACCTAAAGCTCCTAAAGCTTATTTATATTATGACTAAAAGATGTTTTGTTACAGAGTTACCTCCTTACAGATTCAGTGCTAACTCTTTTTGATTAAGTTTTGACCTGAGACGTCTGTTGTAGGCAAGAACATGAGAAGTGCTTGACCCTCATGTAGCACTGCCTTTCTGGATCTCCAGCCACCACTCATTAACAAAATTCCAGGCATGGCAATGTGAAGAAATATTCTGTGTCAGGGAAAATCTCCTAGTTTCACATCATGCTGTCCTAATAAATCATGAATATGAGCAGAACAAGGACAGCAAAGAAGATGAAACCTCAAGGTAATGGTCACTGGATGAATGTCAGCTTCTGCCACCTCAGTAATGGTGTAATAGTGTCAGTTTTTAGAACATGTTACTGATATTTCTCCCATCCACCAGGAACTGCCTCAACAAAATCTTGGGATGAGACAGAAATGAGAAAAATAATAGTTTAAACCTGAAGGAGTGTATAATAGAAAGGCCTTCAATTTTCCTTTTTCATTTGACATGCCCTTGTGAATCCTCAAGCTTCCCCTTGAAGTGTTGCTTTCAGCTGAAAATGGTACTGTGCAATCCTGTATCTTGAGTATTAAAAAAAAATAAGGTGTTTCTTAACATCAGTTTTAGCCAGTTTTAGAAAAATCAGTCTGTGGCATTTCTGTCTGGAATGTTACTGCAACAGCCTTCTGCACACCAGTTTGTGGTACCGTTCAAAGCTCTAAAACATCGTTCTCCTAAAGTGTGCTGACCAGGGAGATGCAAGTTCTGGAACTTGATGATTGCTAACAATGCATATGGATGAACAAGACTTAAAGAACAAAGGTGCTCTTCCAATTGCTCCTCTGAATCCTGGATAGCCAAGAAGTGACACTGCTTAGGGAAGTTCAAGGTCAGGCAACATTTCAGTTAAATATGGGGATCTGAAATAGAGGGGAAAGTTACTTTCGTGGGAGAATAAATTTGGTGATTGGAGGCAGTAGCGCGAGATGAGTCTTCCCACTTCCATTTAGTATAAAAATTTTTGAGGTGGACAAGCTGTGCAATGCATTGCTTGCCACATTAAATTTAGTGGTTAGGTTCACTAGGATGTCATATGTAAACTTATGGTATTATTCAGCCCACACTCTCTCATAAAAAGGGAAATTTTTTAGCTGTAATTAATAATTATAGAGCATTAACTTGGAGCTCTGGTCCAGATGACAAGGATCTGCTAGCAGTAGCACCTTATGATCTGGTCTGGTCTGTGTTACTGATGGAAAGAACGAATAGGCACAACCAGTGTTTTAGACGCATATTTAGATCACGCTTGGCAACCCCCAGAATGGTTAACAAACACACTCTCACTTCAGATTATGTTTCAAATTGAGCTGACACGTCTCTCTTTCCATTTACTTTCAAAACAAGTGATAAATCTTTGACATGCCTCAAATGAGAAACTGGATAGCCTAAAAACCCCACAAACCAAAACCTAATAGCGAAAACAGAACTAGTTTATTTGCAATACAATGGACTAAGTTTTTGGCTGTAAACCCTACCTGTGGTGCACTACACAGTGCACCAATAATTCTTGGATAAGACAAAAATGTATATGGTTGTTCTAAAGTATTTACACACACAGAAAAAGTCCCAAGCCTTATTCGTTTTGGCTATATTTGTGCTTATCTAACCGTAAACCATGGCTAGAACTATTTTGGCAGTGTAACAGTGCATTACATAGTTTATTGCTTTTTGTTTTGGAAAATGAAAGCTGCTAAGATATTGTGGTTTGGAAGCTGCTTGCAGAGCATATACGGTGCTTCTCACAGGCACACACTTTTGCTGTATTTTTGTTTTGTCAATGGATTACAGACATCTCATACAGTTAGGCTTTTATGTACCTTTTAAAGACCCTTAAAAATGTAGGTGGACTCTTTGCTCCGGTTAATTTGAGTCACTCTTATAGTATCAGAAGAATTATGTGTTTTACCACGGTAAATATAATAAAAATTCATTATACCACCCCAGAAGTTGTTGGGTTTTATGAGTTATTGTAACAGGTTTTGATTTCTTACTTGCTAACTAAATCTGTATTCATTTTACCCTTCCTTAAAGAAGGTTTCCTACCTATAAAAATATTTCCCTTTCTGAAACTTATTGAATAAATAGAAGAGAATGGAATTCCACAGTCCTTTTTTTCTATTGTGTGTACTGTCTGATGCCAAGATACACACAGAAGTAGTAAATGGAGGTGTAGGTGAATAACGAAAAGAAATTAGAGGTGAAATTATGTCAGTGGTGTGTGATGGGTGCAGATTCTGTGGGATTGCAACAGCAGCAACAGAACTAGGTTTTATAGTGAGAAGGATCACAGTACTTATGGCTTAGGTTATTTTTTGAGGACACTGAGTATACAGAGAGATATGAGGGATAGTATCAGGATAGAGGTGGTGCTTAACATTTAACTGGAATTGAGAAGTCTGTTGAGTAGACTTTCACACAGGGACACTGGGGCCTTCAGAGTTGTACCAGGGTCCCGCTTTACCTGGAGACCTGAAAGGTGACCTGAGACTACCTGGATTGTTGATGGATTGTATACAGTGTTCTCACCAGTACTTTCAGCTCTTACAGCTGTGTTGTAATTATCCCTCAACTTTAAATCAGGAGTGTTCCTGCACCCACTGTGCTGGGTGGTGGTGTGGAGACTCTTTGTCTGTTTTGCTGAAAATGAAACCAAGTGTGGTGAGATTTCAAGGATTATTAGGGTAAGTATAAAATGTTTCTGTCCAAAAGTTATACCGGAGATGCAAACTCTGTCAGATGTCCATGGACCAGATCTCTTAATTTCCTAGCATGGTCCCAGTGGTAATTCCTAACTTGGGATAGATAAATTTAGTTTGAGGCAAGTTTCACAGAGATTTCTGTCTTTCCTCTCTTTTATGAATAAAATGGTGAACTGCTGTTTAAGTCCATTTCAGTGTCTTTTTCATCCTTTTACCTCTCACTATATCACTATAGTATATCACTATCAAGGGAAGAGTAGCTTGAGCATAATTAACAGCTTTTAAAAGCGATAAAAAATTTCTTTCTTTGTTCACTTTTATGTCAGGACAGAAAGGCTGGTAGAAGTACAAGGAAATAAATGACTAACTTATTAAAGTGCTTGTCAAAGAGAAGAGGTTCCATTTTGCATAGTCCAATATCTGAGCTGAGAAGAAGTAGTCAAATATTTTTCTAGTGGAAAAATACAATCTCCAAGATAGTCATGACATTGAGCAGAGGCTGAGTGCTGCCCAGGCCTCCTCCCACCACAGCCATGTGTCCCGGGCTGCTTGCCTGGCTATGCCTGACATGATTCAACCCCAAGCATGCTGGGACAGGCACCCCGGATCATGGGCTCCAGGTACTCCTGGGGCCACATCTGCAGGCACATGGCACATGGAGACGAGTCTGGCCATGAAGAAAAGCCTGATCCAAGTGCGGTGGAGACATGTATAGAAATTCAGAGCTGGAGGAGTCAACTTGAGGACACAGGTTTTTAAAGACCACAACACATGGTGAAATACAGACTGCATTGATATGAGGTGAAGTAAAGTACTTTATTACATAATCAAGCAGCTATCACAGTGATTGCACACACAGTGGTTCTCACACTATTCCTTTTTTATTGCCTTCTGTTACTTGTAGCCATGCATTGACGTACAACAAAGATATGTGGGTGTAATAAATATCAGGATGCTCTCATTTATGGCATGCCACTGAAGGGAGTAAAATCAATACAGAAGAGATAAAAAAGCAAATTAGACTTTAAGGCTGAAGCTATAAATCAACATTGTGCAAAGTGCCAGTCAGATTTATTTGGTGCTTTTACTGCAAAAATACATAGCAGTAGGAACTGGCTTGCATGGAACAGAACAGCAGGTAGGGCACATAACCGCACCTTTGCCTTTGCTGCCAAGGTCTGCCCCTGCCAACATGATTATGCTCTGACTTACTAAAGGTCTCCTTTTTTATGTTAATCTGTCTGCCAGCACCCTGGCACCTGCACTGGGGTGGAGGGGCCCTGGCTGTGCATGGGGGCCAGCAGAACCCTGGCAGACTGCAGAGAAGATGACCTCACAGCAGTGCTTGCAGGCCATGCTGCCAGGCTGGTTCACCCTCTATTTCACAGAAGCATCCACCTCCCTGTCTCCACTGTGGTGTAGACACCCAGATTCCTCCAGATCTGTACCACATACTGGCCCAGGGGAGGTTCACATACTCCTACAAACTGGATGCAAACTTATTTCCAACACCTCTTCCAGGAAACATAGTTTTCCCGCTGGCCTGACTAGGAAAGACAAGTGTCGGTCTAGGCTGGATTCCCAGATCCTGAAGATAACTGCTGGGGAAACAGAGGTGCTTTTCTGCAGCTCGGGTAAGTGCGTTAGCCCCGTCAGCGAGCAAGAGAGCGCTGCCAAGGGGCCCCTTGGCTGTGGCAATGTTTAAAGGGATGTGTCAGTCACAAGCGCATTTAGCGTGCTTTGCAAATGCCTCTCTGACCATGGCTCGTCAGGGATTTAGGAAGAGGAATGCCTGTATCCCCAGATCCCAGCTGCTCAGCCCTGTCAGAAATGGGCCCGTTCTGGTGATGTGTTGAGATGCGAAGCCTGGCCCCAGGGAACTGTGGTGAAAGAGGAAAGCATCTCTGGTGTTTATGTGCCTGCAGGCTTCTGCAGCAGCTGTAAGCTCCTATTTGGTGCCTCAGTGCTGCATTCACCACCCAAACTGTGCTTGAAACCCCCAGTGTGAATCCAAGATCTGGATCTTCCCCACTTGGAGTGCATTAACTGGCACACAGAGTAATCCCGACTCATCCGAAAGGATGATTTTATGTGTGAACTGTAGATTTTTTTTGATTTTTTTTCTTTATTACTTACTTCCTGAAAGTCTTTGTGAAGGTGCCCACAGGTAACATGGACAGTGCATTGTGTAATCTGGTGCGATTTTGTGTTTGCTCTGGTAAACAAACAGGGTATAGAACCCAGCCAGTTCCCAGATTTCATACTTTCCCCAAACGTTTTCACAGGAAAGAATTCACATTTCACTTCCTTTGCTGTTGCAAAGATTCAAAGCAGTCATACTTGGCATATGGTTTCATTTTACGTAGAGCTTTATTTATCCTTGTTTTCCCTGAATATGGAAGCCACCATAACTAAACTGTTCTGTAATTCAAATACATGTATAACTACATAGCAAAAAAATGAAAAGGGATTTTAAACAAAAAGTAAGTGAACTTGGCACTAAACCACAGCATATTTCCAAATGAAACTCCACAGAATCATTACACTGCCTGTGTGGTGGGATAAAATGAAAATAACCTCCATAAATGTTTTTCAGCAAAATGATAGCCGAGACTATATAAATATATGTATAGCGGTATATATATAGATATATATGTATAACATAAAATTGGTTAATATCACTTGAACTTTATTCCTCTCTAGAATATCCTTGTTTACACAGTGATTACCCTTGATTTATATCAATCTGAGTGAGAAAAGGTATGCCTACCACTTACAGACAATCATACCACCATAGTCTCAAATGTAACTGTTGTAACAAGCATGTTTTCCATTAATTTTTTACTTTATATATTGAAAACTTTACTTTGTATTTATCTCTGTTTTGATTTTTTTCTTTCAAAAATTTTTCTTATGTGGGATGGGTGACTGAACTTATTTCAACAGCTGTTGAAATTTTCAGAAGTAGAAAAAATATTTATTTTTTAGACCAGCAACTAAAAGATAATTATGTCCAAAAGTAATATTTCTGAATTGTTTGGAAAAAAAATGTACACGGCACAAAAAAACCCCTCCAAACAAGATCAAAAGAGATAATCCCACATTTTACCTTAGATTTTAAAATTAAGAAAAAAGGGGAAATATTTCTGTGAAGTGGATTCCATATATCAGAAAGAGAATTCTTTTCTGGCTAAAATAATATTAGACATGGGATTTATTAGTGCAGGCAGATATCAGTAATTTACACTAGTTGTTATCACTCCTTTGTAGCTAAATGCTCAATGTGGATTAACAGAATTCTTAGCAGTCACAGAAAACACCACTTTCCAGCTGGAGAAGAAAATGTCGACAAAATATGGGAGGATCATAATTAATCTCATGGAGAACAATGAGTTCTCCAATTAAAAAAATGGGAGTATCTGCACTGCAGTAATTTTATATCCCCCATTTAAAATGAAATAAAGATCAAACAATTTACTGTGCAGATGCATTCTCATTGCATTAATTGTGGCAGGGTGAACAAGTTCTAACAATATGGTGATTAAAACCAATCATGTTTCAATCCAGAGCTGGAAGGTTTTAGTAGATAAGTACTGCAAGACAGCATCTTTCATCTGTTTGTAACTGGCTGGAGGCAGCCGAGATCAGTAGTAACCAAAAGATTTTATTGTCCTGAATAAAGGTCTACTGGTCTGTTTTCTTGGTGAAATGAAGCAGCAGTTTCAGTTCCATGTACCAGTACAACTCCCCCTGTCATCAGAGGCTTTGTGGGCTGTCTCAGCACACTAGCAAGAATTTAGCATTTGGGACTGCACATTTACATCTCACCCCTAGGAATATTCACCTGAAGGACAGGTTGGGAGAGCTTGCTGTGGGAATATCTGAAAGACGGATAGTATTTAGGTCACCCAGGCTAAATTAACATGTGAAGTATACTAATTATTTCAAAAACTTGTACTTTTTTATTTGACATGTTGACACCTGCTGCAGACCTGCTGAGCATCTTTAGAGGCTGCAGGAAATGTGCTTACTCTGAGTCACATGCTGCATGATCTTAACATCAAACTGCAAAGTGTAGAAAGACTCTGCTTTCTCTGCATCTTCTGCACTCTTTTTGTTGGTTGGTCTCTTGTATTAGTTATATTAACACTCAGTGACAACCTTTTACTGCTTAGGTCTGAATTTGAATCAGTCAGGAAAAAGTCTGCACTATATTTAGAGAGAAATCCTTGCTTGCTTTCTTTATTAGTGTAAATTATTTTGCTCTGAGTCAATATCAGTCTCAGAGCTGCCAGACTTACAGGAAATGATAGATAGGCCTCTGCTTTACATGCAGGAGAAAAGGCAGGAGGGAAAACCCCTCTAATTTGTTTATATGAGTGATAGTATATCTCTTCTGCACAGTGCTTAAGGTAGCCTCGTTGAGGAGCTGATGTTTCAGTTTTGGAAATGACACCCTGTTGTGAATCTAAGCAGATCTACAAAGCTGGTGGCAAAGAGAGGGATGGCTGATGGAGGGCAGGAGCAGTGCACATCCCTGTGCCTGAGAACAGGCACAGGACTCCTGCCTTAGTAAAATGTAGTCTTCAACGTGGTGGACTGACCAAAACAATTTTTTCAGCTGATCTTGAACCACCCAGGCCTATGTAGATGTTTTTCCTCCTACTGAGAGCTTCTCTATGGGACTGCTCAGGTGATAGATGAGTTAATGAGCTGAAATCTGTGAAACTGAAGCATATAGTTAATGCCACAGAGAGAGTGCATCCTGTCTCTTTGAGTAGCCTAGACAAAGAGATGTATAAAATCAATTTGGAGTGAGAGGGAATTATTTTCTAATTGTTCTGGAACTAATCAGTTAAATTTTTGGACTGCATGTCTGATACTCGTTTATTCTCTTCTAGCTTCAGCTTCTGTAAATATCTCCACAAACAAAACAAGCCTGTATTCCCACAGATCTCAGGATGCTTTCAAAGAATTACTGAAAACATCACTTGTAGAAAGGACTGCTTATGACTCTCTGCCCTCCAACTTCAGTCTGAATATGACCCTGCAGGATTTTCCCATGTGCTGAGAAAATCAGAATGTTCTAGAGCAGATTGCAACTTGCCCTCTTGCTTTCGTCTATGTCACAGCATGTGACCTGATGACCAGAAGGCGAGGAGCCTACGAAGTTAACTCTGTAAATAATATATATCTTGGAAGTATCACAGGCAGGAGCCTTAGAGACAGATTTTCGTTTTTGCCCTTGAACAATGGTAAAAGAACATTTTGGACAAGAAGATCTACTTGACTACTTTCAAAGTTCAAAATGTATTTTTGGGGAGTTGGGAAAGACTAATAATAACTCCAGATTAAAGAAATTTAATCTTTTGGAATATGAGCAAAGCCCTGAAAATCTTGAGAAACAAAGAGGTTTAAGAAAATAACCCAAACTGAGACAGAAACATTTTTTTGAAAGTTGCTTCTCGTGCTACCAAGAAAGATAAGACAGAGAGTCACTTTGCACACAAGACCATGTCACTTTCTAGCAAAAAACTGCAACTTGATGAAGACTTTTCACTCTGAAGGCAGGAGTCTGACGATGCTTTTTTATTGTGCCCACAATAAGCTGAACCTTGAGCAAGCACGAATTTAAGAAAGCTGACTAGAAGGCAATCAGAAAAATTCAAAAGACAAATTAGAACTTTTGCTGCACATGACCAACATTTTGAACTCTAATGGATCCTGGTTTGTCCATAGTGTTGTGCGCAAGCTTGAATTGTAATGTTTTATGTACATGTAATGGTAGGTTAAAGTTACATGTTCATTAAAAGAAAAGCTAGAAGGCTTAGCCAGTATGTGATCATCCTAGATAAAAGCTGATTCACTTTGGCCCAAGGGCAGAATCACTGGGATAAATCCTACTAAGCACTAAAATCAGAAAGAATCAAAGCTACAAATCTGGCATGCAAGAGCTTTAATCTAGAAGCACTATATACACTGTATTATAGTTTTGATTTTAACGTACTCATTGCTTGAGGAAAAACCATCTGCTTTACATTATGCCTGCGGTGCAGAGTACATAGATTTCATCACATCTCTGTACAGAATAACAATAAATGGCCTGTGAACCATTCTTCAAATAACTTCTTTAAGAATATAACAACTGGTATAATATTTCAAGGTATGAAAACACAAAGAGAATGAAAGAGAATAACTGCAAAAATGCATTTTGAAAGAATGTTTCAGAATTGTCTTGGTCATGTTCCATTTATTCTGTTGTCCATTCTGACAGCTTGGCCATCTTCAACTGTCACTGAAGAAATTGATTCAAAACTTTCACTTTGTTCCTGCTTTAAAGATACTAAAATACTAAATGAGGTATTATATTTAGAAGAGATATTTATCTTCTGAAATATTAAAAGTGCTGTACATGTTCTGTGCTTTTTTTCCTCACAAGAAAGTTATTAGTTAAAACACTAAGGAAAAAATTTACAGAACTTCGGATTTTCAAGAATAGATTAAGACAGAAAACTTTTTGAGGCTTTACAAATAGCTGGGTTTAGAAAAAGTTGTCAGGTTGTTTTCTAGAATGGGACTTCCATAACAAAAAAAAAACCCCAAAACAAACAAAAAAGCATGGTGCTCACAAGTGTTTTCCAAAAGAAGTCAGTCACCTGTTTTCACACAGAAGTAAATCTAATCATCTGGAACTGTCAGAAAAGCAGCGTAGATGTGATGATGATCACAAGCAATATCATTGTGCAAACATTATCTACAGCATGAAGTGACATACATGTTTACTATGGTCACCAGCCAGCACAAGGAACTTTCAAAGGATGAAGCAACGAGGTGAAAGTAAATGCAGTCAACAGTGCAATTTTCCACCACTTTGATGAAGAATGTATGCTTGCTCCATGCAGTGCAAGGCAATAGAATTACAGCAGGAACCCATCCAGAAAGAATGTCAGGTCAGAGCCTGAAACATCAAGCCAAAACAGAACAGATCTGGGATTATGGCACCACATGATGTGAGGAGCAGGCCCTTAGGTCCTGTTGTTCCATCACTGCATGATCTAGATCCCCTTGCTTTGGAGGATAAATTATCATTAACCAACCACAGTTAGGCCAGTAATTAGGAAATTTGTCCTGTCAGAAAAATGCAGTGGTGCTTGATAACTTTGTGTGTGGGATAATATGATCATATTCCTTTACCACTAAAGGTCTAGTGCTGGTGTCCTGGAAGTCCTTCTCAACTGACATCAGAGAGCCTTGCTGTTTACACTAGACCAGACTCCAGTGTCTCAGTCACTCTCCAGACTTGATTCTAGGTTCAGATCTTTGCTGATAATAATAATTGAAGTACTGCCATAAGGCTCACATGTAGATTCTAAAATTAGGCTGGTGCTGACTCCACACCTTTCACTCTGCTGTTGTTTCTGTTGCACTTTTTCAATGGTATGAGTCAAGACAGAACTAAATAATGGTCATGCAGACTAGCTGGCACAGATCATTCTGATTCACCCATGAATCTGTAAATCAAAAGAAGTTTCAAATGCTCAATAAAATAGTCTCATATGCTGAGGTCTGCATATGCAGAATATGAAAACATTTTTTTAAACTCAACTTTAATTAAATGAAACGGATGCATATTTAAGCAGGGAATCTAGAGAGGAGTTATGTTTTATCACTGGGGTGATCTCCTCTGCTTTGGGTCAGCCCCATTACCTGACTCAGGTCTTCACAAGTGAGCAGCGAGGAGTGCAGGTTCTCCATTTACACCAAGATCTAGTCATAATTATGGGAGGAGGTGAATTGGTCACTTTGGAACAAAATCTGCCACTGCAAGGCAATATAAGAAAATAAGTAACCATGGGAGTCCACTTATTCCCCATGCTCAAATCAGAAAGGTCCATCTCTAGCAGCTTCTATGACTGCGCCTGACTGTGTCAGGAGAGAAAGGATGGGAGCTCTTCTGTGAAGAAGTTACACTGTGAAGTGAAGACAAAAAGAACAGGAAATGCATATCAAAACATGAAATATAGGTAATGGGACCCCAAACTAGTTTACATTTCCATTTATTACTTTACATTTTATTTTTAGCCTGGGTCTGAAAAATTATTTGGATGCAGGAGATCATAGAATCATAGAGTATCTCAAGTTGGAAGTGGCCCATAAGGGTCATGTTATACGCTAAGCCTACATTTTTCCTGTTTGTGAACAAACCACGCTTCTTCCACTGTAAGCAGAGGAAGTGACCGCACATTCTAGTTCCCTTTTTGGTACCTAAAAGAAGACTATGAAACTAAATGAAATCATGCTAGTACTTTGTCTGATGTGACATTGTGTATATTCTTTTCTTCCTCAATGTAATTCAGTGGCTCTCAGCATACAGCAGAATCCAGTTAAACATAATAAACCATGATAAACATAGATTCAATCAGGAAAGGGGCTTTCAGAAAACTAATCAAAGTGATGGGGAAAGACTGCTAAATGGGTCAAGGGAATAAAGCAAAATATTATGCTATAATTACACTAAACACAAAGAAGGAGTCTGAGGACCTGACCATACCTGGCATCTGTTGGGACCCAGATGTCAGAACATATCTACAGTGTTCTACAATGTTTAGAGTCTGGCACAATTGGTCAGTGGCTCTATGACTTCAAATGACAGCCATCCCGAAGCAAAGTACGTTGTACAAAACAACCCCCTTAAGTAAATGACCTTTCTGGCAAAGATCATGTTGGTATTTCAGGTAAATCAGATAGTGTTTATATTTAAAAAAATGCCATAAAACCTTAATGGATGCCTCCAAATTTGGTAAATAGCCAAAGCAAAATGCTGTAGCACTGCTTTTCAGAGAAAGTGAAGTTACTATTCACTTCATGGGTGTGGGATAATTGTTATGAGCTTCTTTGAAGCCAAACTTTTCAAAAGCAATTTAAAGCATCAAGTAAATTGCATGTGTTTTAAAAATAAAATACCTCTTTTATTGACAAGACAGACATTTGGCCAGGAGGAAATCCATAAAAGGAGCAGATTTATTGGAAGAAGTGGTAGGAGGGTTTTCTAAAGATTAGAACTCTGTAAAATGCAATTTTTTTTGGTGATTCTTACTGCATCTGTTCTGAAAAGATGATTTCAGTGGGAATTTGGTTCCTACATATCTATGTATCTATCTGTGTATCTATGTATCTGTCTATGTATGTATGTATGTATGTATGTACGTACGTATGTATGTATGTACGTATGTATGTATGTATGTATGTATGTATCTAAAACTGCCTGATTCCTCTATGAGCCCAGACTTTGGTAAGAGATTGTTCTCAGTCTTATTCACTTCATAGGTGAGATACAGATTCTCAGTACACTCTTAAAAAACCTCTCTACTCATATTTTAGCTTTATTTAAAGTCTTCTCTTAGATAGATAGTCTGAATGATTTAATCACTTGCAACAGCTAATATAAGAGTTTATATCCTGCACATGTCCCAGGTGAGTCTTTTCACACAGTTCTTGGAATTTTTTGATTCGTAGATCAGTCAGTTTGTAAAACTGTGAAGAATTGTCCACAGAATTTTTGGCCTGGTCAGCAAGCTTGTCTTTAGCCAATTACCTCATCTGCAAACAGAAAGTCTCTTCAGAATGAGAAATAGGAGATAAGGAGGGAACAATTATGGCAGAGCTTCTGTTGGAGAAGTGGACACATCATCTATGAAAAATATCCAGCACTGTCCCAGCTAGCTGATGCTACCCAGAAACATGCAGAGCAAACTCTTAAGGGACCACAAACAGCTTTAAAAGACTTTGCTTGAAAAATACCTCTTAAAAGATGTTCTTCCTCCTCACCAGGCCAGAGATCTGAAGAAAAAAGAGTAAGCATAGAAAACTAAGCGGAGTGCCAGCAGTTCCAGCAGAGCTCAAGTGCTGGGATCACTGTATCTGGCTTTCATGCCTGCCTAGGGCAACCTGCACTGACTGCTGTAACACCCACTAGTGCTAGCAGACAGCCAGCATCTCTGCCACTGTAAAAGCTTTCTGGTCGACTTTCATATCCCGTGTCACAGAGAGGGGAACAGGCAAGATGCCACTGGCAGCAACAAATGGATGATTCCCAAGGACTTCTGCTCACAGAGTACTTAGATGCAGGATACAACCTAGGTGAATGTGTTGGATAATTGATCGAAATGAGTTTATACTGAAGGCTGAGCACCAGAGGCCAGAACAGATGCGCTGTCACGAGGTCACATTTGGACATAAGTTTTGTGTTTTCTTTAGTGAGAGAAGATTGGCAGTTTCTTGTACATAAAAGTATAAGCTGCTTCCTCATTCCAGATGCTGTGGTGATTAAGTCTTTCCAGTTTTAAAAAGCTTTATCACAACAACATTGACCAGTTACGAACACAAAAGGACTGTGATCAGGGAGTGGATTAGAAAGATAAGAAATTACTAAATTCAGTTTTCCCCTCCTGATTTCCATGTCTATGACATGGTATGTAAATCAAACTGATTGCCTATTAACATGTTAAACAAATCCACATGCTGATCATGTCAGAATGTAAAAGGAATGTAATTATTTATCAATTTTTTCCTCCTAAGTGCTTCTCAACAACGCGCAGATTCCCCAATGTGGCAGTGATTCCTATATCTGGAATAGGCACCAATCTCTCCTGGCCTACTAGCTGCTTCTGCAAAAGTTGTGAAATTGCTTATGTAGATATTTTGGATAGCCTATAGCTAAAATGGCACTAGAAGTCTGTGTTTAGGTCCTTGAATATCTTCCAGTGTGTCATTCATCAACGTGCGTAGGAGACTGAATTTAAGAGCCCAGAATTTCAAGATTTATTTGTGTAACCACTAGCTATGTATACCCTGAGTAATTAAATGGCTGATCTTGATCTTATACCTTAGTCATGCTTTTGATATTCTGTAAAGTACAGAATAAAGCTACAGCTAGCATTACATCTGGTAACAGATCTGTTCCATTTCCAACAGTGAAGTATTTAAAATAGCCACTTTTCATTACTCTGAGTTAAGAGCAGAATGGATGATGACATTATCGCTGAGCAAGGAGGAAAAGATGCATACCAGTAAGACTGTGTCAGTAGATTGCTAATTGCTGTGTCAGTAGATTGCAAAGGTTTAAATTTCTCAGTGAAGGGCAGGGATTACATTCTTTGGAACTACACAGATGCTGAGGAGTGGCTGAATGGCTGACGAAAAAATAAAATAGAAAGGAGAAAAAGGCAAAAGTTGATTTCTCAGCTTGTAGAAAAGATAATCTTCCAAAGGTGTTTAGAAAATAAAGCACATTTTTTGTTCTATTGCCTCAACCTCTTCAAATAGTATATCATCATTTACGAAAAACATCTGCCAGTTAGTGGCAGGACTGAAATGTGGAAATATCTGTGGTTTTGTTCTACTGTCATTATTTTCTATCTTCCCTTCTTTGATGCCAGAATGCTTGTAGCACAGATCAGAAAACTAAGGTTAAAAAAACCCCACGGTCAGTGTTTTCGAGGCTATATATTCATTTTTAAAATAAGCATAAGAGCTTTTCTCTGTTTTGCATGAATGACAATCATCTCCAGCTTCAGAGGCAGTAACCATTCCTGCTGGGATGGGAACAAAATTCGGAGACCCAGAGGTGACATTCAGAGCCAGAGACCGTCAGAATGGTTTTATGTATATGTGGACAGTACAGTTATTTTTGCAAATATGTTCTGTATTTTTCTACATGAACAGGCAGAAGTGATCTCTATCCTGAGGCAGAGTTCCTAAGTAAGGTAGGCCACTTCTAAACTCACCTGTTAGCTTTAAACAAGGTAATTTTCTTACTTTGCAGACTGAACTAAATCCACTGTGACTGGGCCTTCAGGTGAAGAAGAACAGTCAGGGTACAGACACCAACAGGGATAGACGGGAAGACAGAAAGTGGGTAAATCTATACTTATCTTTTTGTTTGTTTCTCCCATAGGCCAAAAGGATTCCACAATATTGACAGAAGTATTTAGAAGCTGCACATATAGGATTTCCTTGCAATTTTTGCAAAGAAGCTCAGCTAACTTATGCTGCAGTTTGACAAGTTCCATAAGGTAAAAGAAATCATGAGCAAAGATATATGTATGTTCAGCTGCTATGAGAACATCTTGATGATAGCTGAGAACACCTGCTGCAGGCTGAGATATGACAAAGGCTGTCAGCTAGGGAATAAACACCTTCCTTTTCCAATTCCTCTGGATGGATTTTGAAATGTTTGTGTGAGTCATCTCCAAAGGTTTTGTACGAATTTCAAAAACACATGAAACCAAAGAAAAAGCAATTTGGCAGGCAGCTATGAGCCCTTTAAAAGCACACAGGCAAGCATCCACTCTTGGGCTGTGCACACAGGTTTTTCTCATAGAATGAAAGGCCCCAGTCATGGACCAAGCAGAGTCATGAATAAAAGATAGGAGAAATCCATTAAGTCATATAAATTGTTTTCAGAGTACAAGCTAGCTCAGTCTAGGTCTGAGTGTCCTACACAACGGCACCTCCAACTAACCCCCAAGGGACCATTGCTGGATGTCCTATTACTCCCCAAACTTCTTTAATATTTTGATCTTTCTTCCACAGTTTTATCTAACAGCTCCCTGCTGCATCCTCTTCAGTCAGAACAGATCTCCCTTACGTTTTTATCTCAATTGTTTGGAAAATGCAGACTTGTCAACTCTTTCAAAGGCTGAAGAAAACAACGAATTCTTGGTGGAGAAAGAGATGCTGGATAGGCATTTGACATGAATTTTCAATATAACGTTCAGCAAAACCAAACCAATACAAATCTGGCATGCATAAGGATTTTCCTCATATAAAGAGGGAGGCAAGAGATTTTCCCATATATGTATGCCTCTAATATGATGAACAATAAATTCAACTAATGTCTCTTTGTCCAGCACTGACGTAATGGACTACACTCACTTTGATTAAAAAAAACAAAACAAAAACCCCAACCCCCCTAAAAACCCAGCATGCTGAATGAAAAGGATTTTCAAAACACAATAAAAACAATGGGCTTGTATTACATGAGGAGGTTTGTATTGAGGAATTATCTTGTCAAGAAAAAAATAATAGCTGCTCACCTGCCACTTCTGCTGGATCATTCTATTACTTTTTACTTGTGTCTTCATACCAATTATTTTATAGCGTGGTGTATGGAAATACCAGTCCCCGAATACATACTGTTCAAATTAACTAATGGTGATCAAGAAATATTTTGTTGTGTGCTTGGCTGGAAGGCAGTTTCTTAAGATAACTACATAGAGACTAGAAGGAAGAAATGAGGAGAAAAATATAGGACAAATGAAGGGAAATCCTTCTCAGAGGGAGAGCTTGTACAGGCCTACTGGGTTCTTGCATGAATTGGAGGTACCACAGTTGCTCTAGTAAGACAGATGAAGCTTTTATACAACAGTGAGGAATCCTGTTCTGTCAGTGAGAGGACAGAGATGATGTAAGAGATCTTTGCATCATTCTGTTGTTGTAATGTTTCTGTTTACTGTTGCAGTTGACTGAAGTTAATCAGATGATGTACTTCTACTACACGGTCTGCAGTGAAGTAGCCATTTTGAAGGTTCTTGACTGATAAGCGGAGATTAAGCAGTTTGATCACAAGCTATAGAAAACTATAGGTCATAGTTGTTTGTGTAGCTCCCCAGGGAAACAGCAGAATGATGACAAGACTTTTCATGAGCAGGATAAAGAGCACAATACAGCTGTAATTCACAGCACTTGACTATTTTTAGTTTCTGGTGCTTAAAAAGCAGGCTTTGAGACATTAAGAATCTGAAAAATCAGAACAGGATGCAATTTATCCTGCAAGGGCAAAAATGTTAGCCTAAAGATCTCTTTAATGTGATCTTAATGGCACTGTACTGACATTCATCTGATGTGAATGATTTTATTTAGGCAGACTAACAAAAAAAATCTTGAAAGCCACAGAGCCTGCACTGTGGTTACAAATGAGTATGATCCCAGAAGCAGATAAGCAACTGATTTGCTCCCAAATGTGCAGGATCTCAAAATATGTTAATGGTGTGTGAGACTTTTTTAATCTCCAGCCAAGAGTTACTATTTTTTCTCCTTCTGCTACTAGGCAAAATGTGCCTGGACATTTTACAGTGTGTCATAAATTAAAGAACACCAAAGGGACCTTTCCTCTTTATTATAGCAATCTACACCAAAACCACAGTCTGATTTTATATTGTAAATAGAACAACATATCTGGTTTCTAATTCCAGCAAGCTGAGCATTTAGTTGTTAATGTGGCTCTGAAAAAGTGTTTCATGCACGATTTAAGAAGCTGAGTGTAGATAATTGTATCTGATATTATACCACTAAAAATATAGTATGGCAAATGAAAGGTCAAATACTAGCTCTTAAGGGATGGAAGAACGGTCCTTCATCATTTATTTCATGCAATTTTTAAAGAAGTGTTTCTCAAGTTTTAGGTTACAACTAGGAAGTTATAAAAGGCTCCAAAGACGTAATAGGTGGAAGAAGTATGTACAAGTTCTATTCCTCTAATGTGGGGAGTGACAAGGGAACATGAGTGGGCTGTAATATCTGACTGGGTATGCTTATCTCAGCCAGAGAATTGCTACCTACCTCTCACTGCTGGCAGTGGCTTCATTGCTGCTGGGCAGGAGAACTGACTCGGGGCTGCATGAAGATTGACAGCCCAAAATGTTGAGAAAGATTGCTTTGAGGGAACACATGACTCAAAAGTAACTGGAAAAGAGAGAGCAGAACTACTGTCATGTTCTCAGCACGCAGGGGGCAGAGGAAGAAGAGTGATGACAAGGGACAGTCCCAAGACAAGGGACTTGCCAAGTCTGCTGTAAGACTGATGGTCAAGGCCTAAAAAAAAAAAAAAAAATCTTTCCTCTAAAGCTGAATAAAGGACTGATTTGCAACAATTCCCTCTATGCTGCAAAGCAGGAAAAGCTATTTAAGCTAACACACATAAACATGTATGTTAGTTATCTATGTTATTTTCAGTGCTCTGAGCTGCTGTAGCTGGAACCACTCACCAGCGTGCCACGGGTAAAGAGAGCAGCTGCCAGAGCAAGGAACGGAGAGCAGCGAGAAGTTGCAAAGAATGGTTGCATAGAAGTTTGGAAAAGCTACAACAAGCAGATAAGCAGCTTAGCTTACTGTTCAAATTGGGTCATGTTACTCAATAGATTTTATCGATTGAGGGCTGCTGCTTAAGTGATATCTCAAAGTGGACAAGAGTTGACCCAGCAGTTGCCACATCAGAGGAAAAGAGATTCTAAAATAGTTTGGTATTTGCTTTAGGCATTAGGTGTTATAAATCATCCTGTTTAACCAACTTGTTGGAATTTTCTTTCTCACTCCCCCTCCCCCTTCCCCCTCCAAATAACAACTGCTAGGTTATCTGTGTCTGCAAGCATGGGAGCCAGCTCATTTGGAACATCGAATAATTCAGATCAGTTATTCCAAGTTTCTGGGTGGAAGCTCAGCTGATGTATTTGTTGTGAGGATCCACATTTGAATGCAGTCCTTCCTGCTGCCAGTTGAGCCCTGGCAGAAGGCTCATCCTAGAACCACACGGCTGTTGCATAAGAGGGAGTCACCAGTCAGACAAGTCTGGTCTAGGAGCTTACAGTTGGCTCCGGGCCCTGTGGTGTGAGCAGCACTTAGCACTGCGGATCTCCCTGCAGTGCCTGTACAGGAGTTAAGAGCCTTGGCAGCAATTCTGAGCCATATTTGTCCTTTGTGTATCCTATTAGTGACTTCAGCTACTGTGCAGCGCTGCTGCAAGAGTCTGCCTACCTTGTTCCCCGATGAAACACGCAACTGCTCCAGCCATGAAGCAACTGTTCCTGCTCTATGGACTCCCACAGGCTAAGTCTTCATCTGCCTTTGCCGTCCGTCAAAGTAATTTCAAGACACTCTCACAGTATACTTTGGCCCTTTCTGCAGAAGCTACACAGTTGTCTTCATTCAGAAGCAGCAGAGGCTAAAATCTTCATTGATAATATCTAAACAATAAGCTCAAATTGGTCTCATTCTACTGGTATCTATTGGAGTGGGTTCTATAAGATTTATATGACCCCTGAGAGTGGGAGGGGTGTCCCCTTACATACACATACCCTAGTTCTAAAAATAAATAAAAGCAATGAAAAATATTCAGTGGTACATCCACTCAGATCTGGATCTTTTGCCACATATTTCACTTTTGTCCAGATTCTAGCATTGGAAAGCAATGAGCATGCTGACTTGAAAGCACTTTGAACTTCCACAAGTTTTGAAGTCACAGCTGAGTCAGAAAACCTCATCTTTCTCATCTGTAGCAGGAAGCATTTTAAATGCTGGTTTTAGATGTCTGCAAAAAAAAAGGAAGGAATGGAACAAACTTGAGAAAAGTGACTTCACACAGTTATATTTGAGGTGAAAAGTAACAGCTTAGAAGCATTTGATGAGGTTTATCTACATTCTTTAAACTGATCATTTCCACATTTTTGCTGCTTAAAATGTCTGAAGCTCTTATGATTGTTATTTTACTTTGCAATATTAAAATTGAAACATAAAGTTAGCAAAACTTTTCTTTGCCTGAGAACTTCCTTTTATTTATTTTATTAAGAACTATTGAGGGACTGAAAGTAGATTTGAGCCATAAAGCTAAGTACAAAAGTTTATGTACTGATTATAAGTCTAGGTCTGAAGTTTAACGCAGATCCTTCTTTATACTGAATGAGGTGTCACAGGCTCTTATTAGCCTTTCAGGGTTTGATTAGATGCCAGTATAATTAAAACATTCTTTGGCACACAATCACGTGCCTTCATGATCACAGGCCGCTCTGTGTGCATGCATGTGCACGTTACACAGCACTGCTACCACCACCCACCAGGACTCACAAATGCTACACCATTTTGTTCAGTAATTTTAGGTACTTCTGCAAACAAAGGACTGCTCTATTTTTTATAGTAATTGGCAGTACTGTGAAGTCCTGACCAGCTCCTGGCATTGTATTTGAAACTCCACTGGCAGGAAGTCATTCTGCACTTACTTTACAGTCCCATTTATAACTTGGAAGAGCAACTTGCAGCTTCTGTAGAAAAAAGTCTGAGAGACAGTTATGATTATAATGTTGATGAGAACTTGCAATATATGTGCCTTAAAAAACATATATGCTAGTATGGACAGCTAAAATCAAAGAGAATAAACTCTCCAACGAGACCATTTGTAGCATATTTCAGCTGCAGAGCTCCTTCATCTACTGCAGATGTAAAACCAAGTATGAAGGCTTTTTATTTTGTTTGTGGGCTTTTACATTTAAACCTCCATCCAAAATTGATAACATTTCTTCCCTCAAGAGAATGAAAAAGATGCTGCTGAAGAGCTGAATGAACGTCCTAATTGCTGGGCCACAGACTATCCTGGGAATCCAGCACCTCCACCTGAAGAATCCAACTGTCTTAAGTGCACGTCCTAGATCCTACACCAAAGGATACATTCCTTGCTCTCTCACTCTCTCCGTTATTCATGAACTGCTCGTTCCAAGTGGAACGACTTAAAAGGAGAGACATTTTCATTTCAGGATATCCTACAAACCACTATGGAGAACCATTTCATTCACATCCCAATGCCAAACAAGGTAGAGGATGGAGCTAACTTGTTTTTGCTTGCCAATTAGCTCCTTTTGACAGATTTTCTGGCTGCTTTCTGTTGGACAAATTCTCTCGGTATGTTCTGAAACCACTTACTGGTTTGGGCCCCGCAGAGATGGAGGAAACAATTGATATGCAACTTTGAGGGCTTGGTAGCCAAGTAGCTCGGTGTTGGCAGGATCTGAGTGGCTATGGCATAATCAAGGCAGCCAAGTAGGGACTAGGAAGATTTAAATTTTGGTCTTTGAAAAAGCATGGATTATGGTTTAGAAACTAGAAAAGAATACAAATACCTTCAAACATCTTTCAAGTCCACTGAGAGTGAAACCATCCTTTCTCTTCCTGCACCTCCCCCTCAGAACTTTACTGACAAGTGTCACAAATCAATTTCTTAGTTTCTTCTAATTCAGCTCTTACTTTTATTATCAAGGAGTTGAGTTCCTCTGGTTCATACCGTGTACCGACAGATGCCCGCTACTCTGTGTTGTGGGAAGTCTGCCAGTCCATAACCAGCAAAAAGGAGAAAATTCGATCAAAAATTTTCATTCTGTAAGTATAGGAGGGACTTTAACATTTTACTATTATTATTATTATTACTACTACTATTATTATTATTATGCAGCATGAAGGATTTCTATTAGTCCCAACATTCCTCAGGCTTCCTCTACTGTTTTTATAATCTATTTTGTTAATAATTAAACTTCTCAAACTTATTTGTATAGATTTCAGACATACAGATGACTATGATCACATAAAGCCTTCAAAACGTATTAAAATAGATGTTGAAGTCATTAATTTTGATGTTAATTAAGTTAGTAATTAATAAAAGTTATAAGCAGCGTTGCTTATACTTTTATTTGCATCTGGGGAGGATTCAAGAGAAGATAAGAGCCTGTTGGCTTCAGCATAAATCATAAAAAAGTTTAAGGTTAAGGAACCTCTCCTTTTCTCAAAGACTGCCTACTTTGGAAACTAAGTGTATATAGCTTTATTTAATACTAATACAATAACATTGTATGTTGGACATTGAGTAGAAAAGTCAAGTTATTAAGAGGAAAACTCATTATCTCATAAGACTGATCACATCTTTCATTTCACATACTTGGTTAAATCTTTGAAATTTTTTCACTTAGATACTGATGCCTTAATATTATAGTTCTTCTTTACTTGTCAGGAAGACAAACTTCAAGAGATAAGAGGAATTATAGAATGTGGGTTCACCAGAAGAATCAATGCACCAGAACTTGCTAGAGTGACAGAATGGACCTCTCTCTGTAGAGCTGGCTCATATTCATTGATAAGCAATCAAAGTGAGCATTGCTTCCTGGAGGGAATGGGAATGAAATGGGGAAAAGTGAACAGTGTCCCATGCTGGAAATCATTACGTGATTGTGCAAGGTATACAGTGGGGGGAATTTCATTATTAGTTTTAAATGTCAACTTGTATTTTGGGTGTCTAAACCTGTTTTGGTCTTGTATTACTTATTTAGAACTACAAGCATCAGCTAGTATGGAAGGATGGCTAGGCAGAGAGGAAAGAAGGCAGGAAGACAATTTGCCACATTAATCAATGACAGAATAAAAATATTAGAAGCAGAATTAGGCTCCTACTCTAAAATGGTAGAAGTAACTCTACTTAAAAAGCCAGTTCTCAGATAAATAAAAGCACCTGAGAATAAAACAGGTCTCAGTTTAAGTGTGTGAGTGGAAGACATGGTTCCTCACTACGAAGATCTCCAAAATAGCTATTTGGAAAAGCTTCCCTCTGACAGAGCCTTGAGTAAGATGAATACTTCTACCAACAAATTGCCTGAGCTTTTGATGCACTGCCCTACTGCTGGTTTGGTATCACCATGGTTGTTAACTTTCACGTTGAATTAGAGCAAAGAAGAAAAAACTTCATAAAGAAAATGGCTTTCTCCAGAAGAAAGTATCTCCTTCCTTCAAACAAAACTGGACAGTAAGGTCCTAAGTTCTGGGAACAGGCTGATATGTGGCTTGAAGGTGTACTTTTAACAAATGCAACAGACTACAAAGAAAAGGACGACCAGTGTTGCTTATATTGTTGCTTAATTATTTCCAGATGTTACCTTACAGATTTGAAGTCTTGTTGAATTATTCTTGTACCTTAGCATGTCTTTTTGTGCAGTGCAAGAAGAGTAAACAAGAGGACTGACATACAGAGTTCATAGCCTAGTATTGATTCTGGATAAGACATTTGTCTTAATACATTTTACAAGACAATGGTGTAGTTCAAGCCAATTAAATTCTTGTCCTCCATGTCACTAAACTGAAGAGCTATTGTAAATTTGGTAAACTGCATAGGGAATTACAGTGAAACATTCGATACAGCATTACAAACGATTTAAAATATTATCATGCAAAGCCAACATACCACACAGGAAACAGTAATATTAGCAAATATTATTAGAAATAAACAAATTGTTTTCTTAACCAAATGTCACTATTTACGAACTAGCAATAAACAGCAAATACCAAAGTAATGTAAGTACCAATGGTCAGCTGCAAATCACAAAAGAGAACATGCTTCTTTTCAGCAGCATCAATGCAGAGATCTGTTCCTGCATCAGTACTGTTCAACTGTGAATTTACTGTGACTAAGCAATGAATATAAGAGCCTTCAAACTACTAATTGTGGCTTGCTATTTACAAACTTTATTTATAAACTCATTTTCATGCAAGTATAAAATACTAATTCCATGGACAAATACACATTTGTTCACCACTCTAAATTATATACATTGTATTTGCATCTAATATTCAGAGAAGTGCAAAGTCCACAGTGACGTAAATAACAAGTTTTGTAAACTATTTTAGATGACGAGCTCTCAAAAGATATTAGTAACCATATGATAACGTATTTTTTGTATACTGCTGAAATCAAATATTTTTGTAGTAAAAGAACATACATTTCAGCTACATTCAAGTGAATATTTTATTACCATGTATTATGTCTTACAAACTTCAGTGGAGATGAGCAAGAGCGCTACGGAACCATACCTTTACGCAAGAGGTGTATTGCATGGTATGTGCAGGCATAGCAAAGGAGAGAGAAGAACTGGGAAGTAAAACAAGGTAAGAAAACTTGTACAAAAATGGACAGTAATACTGACTAACACTGGGTTATAATCTTACTTATAACAGACCTGAAGGGCTAATAGAGATCCAATTCAGAAACACCTGTGCACTGTAGGTACAGTTTGGTGCAGATCAAGAGTGCACTAATACAGTCAACGTTGTACGCGTAAGATAATGCACAAAATACGCTGATATGCATATAAACAACGAACTTGTTTACATTAAGTAGGGCAGCACAGCTGTAGTACTGCATCCTTGGCACTTAGTGATAGGACAACATGTATTTGGTTTACCTAAATTCATAAACAGGATATACAATGGTTTGTAAGATGGAACACATACATTATCCCTTTCAACCCTCCGGTTTTACAGCATTTTTCTAATTTTCAAGTTCAAATGCAAACATGATACACTAGCTAGATATGGAAGACGTTTCAGATATTGGATTAAAACAAGACCTTCAATTAAAAAAAAAGACAGAATCAAGCATTAATTCAAATTATATTAAGTGAATTTGTTACTATTGCCTTGTGCTGAAAACAAAATCTGAAACATAAAAAAAAAAAACAACAACCTTGTAATAAAACCCACAATGTGTTTATGCGTTTTTCCTGAATAGTAACTGCTTCCTTAATGTCCCTTTCATATATGCTAATTTCACTTAAAAGAAGTGCTGAATTTATTAATCTGAAAAGTTGTAACTGAGTTAGATGTTTGGCCTAATGTATCACATCACACAGAATGGAAGAAAATAAGCTCTTTTTCAAAGAAAGCATGTTTCAGCTATGAAAGGATTCCAATTTTAAGTGATTGTCCTTTATTAAACAATATTAACAACTATCTGGAGGGAGCCAATTTACTTTTGCCTGTTTCAAACAAACTGGCTACATTGTCATTTTACATTATATATAACAAATATAATAAAATTGTTCTTAACATATAATGATGTAACACTTTAAAATTAACTGTTTAAAATATTTTACAAAGACATTTTATTATATATGAACTATACAACACACAAGAGTATGAAATATTTTGAACATATACACATTTCTGTATTTTTCACGGAGATTATTATTTTGCACCAAACATTGGTGTCTGCAATTTTAACAGTCCTCAGAAAAAGCAAAACAAAACCCCAGAATGTTTAGTGGATATGTTTAGTTTGGGTTTTTTCCTGAAAATAAAACCTATTACAAGGAGAATTTCTCCAGTGACTTTTTTCTTTCCCCAATTTCGTATTTTGCACAAAGCTTTTCAAAAGGATCAACATACATGAGAAGAATAACCTCTCTGTTCTTTGCAGTGCAATTTGCCAGGGATAAAACTGAAACCAAACTGACCCTTTCCCCACTATTAACATTGAAAATTGCAGTCAAAATAATGTCAATACCAATCACTATTGAGACTCCTTTACCCCTTTTATTGAAAATGCAATCCTTTTCAATATCCATTTTAATGAAAATATTTGCATAGAGCAGCCTTGTATTATTTCTAAAGAACATTATGAGCATTTTAACACAAGATAAGGCACATGTTTTTCAGCATTAATAATCTAAAACTAATCCTGAGGATCTGCTCCTCCCCCTCAGCAAAATCTGCTTTTTAATATACCCTGTATTGCCTGAAGAAAGCAGAAAAGCAGTATAGAATAAACTCAAATTCCTTAGCTGAACTAAATTCAGAACATTAACAACTCCTGATAATAGTGTAACAAATCCACAGATGAATTAAGTCACATTCTAAACAAATAACTGTTAGAGGGAAAGAAAAAAAGACACAGCCAGTAGCACTGTAGATGTTAGCTAAAAGTTCACATACTAGAGATGACATTTATAGTGAGTTTGCTAAAATAAGCTCCCATCAGAAACAAGGTAGCTAAATTGTGAGGCACTTAAGGTTGACATGAAAAGGAGGAATGCAAGGGGTCTGTTTCATAGAAAACCTGAAGTTGCATATCATATCCTTGTATTAAGCCTTCTATTAAAGTGCTAGAAATGGAGACTTAAAAACAAAAGGATTTAAATATAAAATAAGTGATTAAAGATCTTAGTATGCATTAAAATTAAGTGCTTTTGTTTCTCATGAATTTAGAGCTTTTTAATAGTTTTTGAAAAATAAAGTCTGGAAATAATCCACGTGTGAAATCACCTTCCTTGTGCCATCAATGCTATTTGTAAAGTGCCCAATTATTTTCTAAACAACAAAACCATTTGCCTTATCTTATGTTGTATAGCATGACATAGTCTGTAGTATGTATGTAATCCATACTGCAAGGACACGGTCAATCTGATGGAAAACAGCACGTGCATACTTTTAATCGGAAGATTTAATTCCACCTGTCATTCTCAAAAGCCAGGTCTTAAATTACATACCCACCCACATATAGTGCAACCAACCTCATATCCTCAAAACGTAATTTAGCTGTTAAAGTCTGATGCTCAAAGAGAGACTTATCAAGCTTTTCCTCAGAGCAACCTGACGCCCAGACAAAATCACAGATGGAGCTCTAGATCTGAATCACATAAATCCACTAGATGCCAAATCTGAGAAGGATCTGGGTTCTTTCGGATGATGAAGAGGCTGAAGATGTGTGGCAGTCTGTGCATTACTGATCACATCTAACTGAGAGGGATATGATTCACTTACATTTCCTCCATTGAAACCGTTTTGGAACTGACAGGAAAAAAAGAGAATATAAATCGTTAGTATAGGAAACCAATTTATTTATAAGTATTAAAAATCCTCCTAAAGACACGTTGGATGAAATAATCTTAAAATGCACTGATGAGCCTTAATTGTTTTTTTAATGATGAATATTGAGAAGTTAATTTGCATAAAAGTAGGGACTGAATCATCAGTGAATCTTACCCATGTTGAAGTCAATGGGAGCCCTAATTCTGGCTAAGTAAAGAAATAATTCTATTATCTAAAGTGAAATATAGTTTCCATTTTTAGAAAGTACAGTCTGAGAACTCTTAATTGTCACATCCAGCTGTTACATTTTAAAAGTAACCTATTTACATCTTTCCATGCCTGCAGTGGGATTCAGACATTACAGCTCTTCCAGGAATGCACATGCAGTCCTATCCATAAGCTGAAGCATACCGTGTGCAATCCACTGGCTGAAATGTTGCAGGGTGGGCTTTTTGACAGTCTTCATATTGACAATCCCAAGTAAGAGCAATAAATGGCTTTCATCAGTCTTGACATAACTGTTCATGGGATTATTTTAATCACCTAATGTAATGCTTCCTGTCATGCTATGGACTTTAGCTACAAAATACTCCATTCGGTCATGCAAAGAAAATACAAAAAAAGTATTTTAAACATTTCCATCATCTCTTTAGGAGCAGCTTATATCGTAAGTACTCATTCATTCAAGGTTTGTCTTTAAGAACATGTCTTGTAAATTCATTCATTCATCTATCTGATTATGCTGGGTATTAGTTCTTTTTTTTTCCTTCTATGCAAACACAGAAATTTTACTAACCATGCCCAATTCTTCTAACCTTTTAACAACAAGACTATAGCCATGTGAATTATCTTTTTAATCAAAGTTAACACACTTTTAAGAGCATACACTAGGATTATTTCTGACAGAAGCAGGTTGTTCCAATATTCTTCATTAATAAGATGACCATCCTCATTAAATTTTTTAAGAATGCTCTCAACACAGAATCCAGTACTTGGGAAGGTTTCTCCTGCTTAACAAAGCAATACTGATCCTAAACAAGCAGCCAAACTATTACAGGCCTTTCTGTCCTTCTCCATCACTGAAAGTGATTTTAGACTACGCTGGCTATGTTCCTGCCACAATTACAAGATAGGCAGAAGGTCGAGGCACAGACCACAATAGGCCCTTCTGGCTTTCTAATCCCGTAGTCTTTTCCTGTAGAAATCGATGGGAGTTAGAAGTCTGAAAAGATACCAATCATGGCTTGGATAGCAACATCTGTCCTCTCTCTGGACTCTAACCACTGACAGGGATGCTAAACCCAGGCAGTGTGCTAAACCCGGCCACCAAGACTGCCCTACTTTGGTTTGGCTGTGTGAATTTGGGATCAGACAGCAGTATCCTATCTGCTTATTCACAAGAGGTTTCTGCTTATGCAGTGCTACCCAGCCCCACACAGCATGGGAATACCCTAACAAGAGGGGCTGAATTTGCCTCTGAACAACTTAAGTAAGGACAATTTTTCACAAAGTGGCCTTTGTTCATTTTTTTACAACAACAAACTAAATGTCCTATTATTATTGCAGCACAGCATTCTACTAAATATGAAGCAATAGACAATTTTTTCAGAGGTACTGTCTTAGTCATTAAACTTTTTATAGAAAGATGGGAAGAAAATGCAAGGAAGAAAACAAAAAAAATAGGGATCATAACAGAAACGATTAAGGCAGTGTAACAACAAAATAATCTGCAAAAAAATGCAATTGAAACCAACCATTAAAAATAAAGAAAAGGAATTGAAAATGCAATGGCTGTTCAAAACTAATGCATCACACTAGTACAGTTTTTGTGAAAAGAGTGATTCTTTGTTATTATAAAGACAAACTTAGATGGCCCTGGAACTGCTCTGCAACCCTATTAAGAAGCATTATGAAAGACCAAACACCGAGCACAGCCAGGCAACACACAGCCAAGCAGTGCTCAGGTTTGTGCACTGCAGTTTCTCAAAGTCACTTCATGCAATTTCAACCCTGGGCACTCAGGGAGAAGCCATTAATCCTGCTGAACTGTCCTATATTTTAAGTAAACTTCTGCAATTCTGCAATTGCATTATTTTCAGCAGTGAAGCAGTTTTAGAAAGGGAATGTTTCGTACTTGTATTAAGCATGTAAAAAAAAGGATATGTTCTAAATTGCATTCTTTGCCTTTGTCTTGCATAGGTTAAATGCCAATTAATACTTTAATTCTGTAAATGCTTATGCATGTGCACAAGCATTTGCTGGATCAGTACTTCAGAACATTAACTCATTGAGGTAAAACAAAAAAGAAAGAATTGTGGCTCTGTACTCTAGCAGCATTGACAGAAATAAATGGTACAAGAGAAAGTACTTCAACAAAGGTTATTCAGAATCAGGAATTAGTAATTGAATTTTATTTCTAAGTTAATTTTACCAATGAAGAATCATGTTTACAACTGTGTCTGTGCTACAGCCAGGATCCTCTCTTCCATGACTTTTGTTGTGCATTCCCCTTGGTGAGAAAGAACCAGCTTACCTCACTGTGAATACAACTTTTTTGAACTCTATTTTCTTCAGCAGATAATTTAGACAGCAGCTTGAGGAAGAAGCTGACTTTCACTTATAGCAACATACAAAAAAATTTTTGGAGTAAAATTGTGTATAGAAATGAAATAGTTCATATTTCAGGCCATTTTTATGATATTATAATCTAATACTTTCACTAATCCTAAAATCATTGAAGAATCTGAATAGCTAGACAATACTAACACTTCAAAACCAAATTTTTTCTTTTTGATCCTTTCAACATATTTAATGAAAATGAGTGTGCCAAGGAAACTCAACTCCTCTCAAAAAGGTCTATTAGCAAATTCCAAGACTTTGATCAATCTACTTTTCTTTTGCTCCTATCAGGAAAATTACTGGTAGGTACCACAGACTAGTTCGTTCAGAACTCTTGATTAATACTGCCAAAGAGAGCTATCAGACTGCAGGTACATGTATATACAAACTTGACCAAATGCAACTCTCTTCACTCTAATGAACAAATAAAGCAAAGACATCCACACACTGCTAACCCATCCATTTCAAACTCAGCAGTTCAGCCATGAAAAACTCTGCCCCCCAGCAGCCAGCCAAAACTATAATATAAACGCGATTCAAAATGCAAGCAATGCAGCAATGCTGCTTACCATACCTTGTTCCCCAAGGTTTGTTGTTGTTGATTTGTCATCATAGGATCATATTGCATTTGATCCACGCAGGTGGGCTGTACCTCCTGCGTGCACGGGTACATAGAAACAGCGCCTGCATAGCATGTTTCAGGAGTGAGCATAACCGACTCAGAGTTTATCCCACACTCAAGGTTTTCAGGGACTTGCTGCAAACAACTGAGAAAATCCTCAAAGTTGGAAGAAGCGGAATAGGTTGTTCTCTCAAAACCTGCTGCAGGAAAATCCATTTGAGCAAAATTAGAAAGCTGTGGCATCATCGCTGTGGGTTGCTTGTAAGGAACAAAGTCTTGCCTACACTCATAAGGGGAAGTGTTTACTTCTGATTTGTAAGAGAACTCAGATGTAGTGGCATGCATGCCAGGGAACACGTATTGCTGGGGCTGCTGCTGCGAGCAGCTAAGAGGCATGCTGATGCCAGAGCTCCAGTTTGTGAACATCCCATTGACTTGCATATGTTTCATCTTTTGACAGAGCTGCTGTTGCTGCTGCTGCTGTTGCTGTTCCACAAGCTGTGTCTGGTGCTGATGAAGTTGATGTGGATCTAAGTCTTGCTGTACCATGCAACCTTCATTCTGAACCAAGGGCTGCTGCTGGTTACAGTCTGAATACAAGAAGTCAGATTTATTTAAGGAATCCTGAACATAAGTCAGGATTTCGTCAGTTATGTTGATGTCCCCAATATCATCCACATCAGATAATTCAGTTTTAAAAAACTCCTCATCCTGCTGAATACACTTTAGATCTTCAAAGTCAATACCCAGACTTTTCATGATGCTGTACAAATCACTGGTTTTGTTATCCTGAAAGAGTGCTGCACTGTCTTCAGGAAGTGGAACAGTACTGTCCTGGGAACACTCCATCAGCTCCTGTTTGAGAATGTTGTGATTTCCAGCAGGTAGGAGATTGTCTGTCCAGCCACTGCTAACAACACCACCCAGTTCATCCCTACTGTCTGCAAAGAAGTTCCGCTCAAAAGAAAGTTTATGTGATGCTGGAGGGCAGAGATAAACAGACTCATCTTGCCTTAACATGACACCTAGGAGGGAGTTTGGATCCACAGAATCATTCTGTAGCGTTGCTTTGGCTCCTTTTCCCACTGTGCTTTTACTCTTCGGTTGAGAGGGGTCCATAAGGCTCAACATAGGGAAAGAGACCTCATATAACACAGCCTCCCCAGTGGCAAACATGAAGGGCAACTTCATGTTACGCTTCCGTAGATGTTCTGCCCCTTCTTCATCTCTGAAAATAAATCAGATATATACAGCATGGTACTGCAGTACTAAACAGTTACTCTAATCTTTTTGTGTCCTGGAATTAACATATAAAATGAACTATTCTATTTGTAGGCATTTTTTGAATTCCTACCTATTCCAGCTCAACTTGGCTGAGTTAAACCAAGAGGCAGATTATGAAATAAGGAGCTTATGACTGTAATACCACATTTACATATTACATTTATAATTAAATCTAGATAGCATATACCATTTTCTGTGCATTATGGGCTGAAATGAAAATAAGTGGGCTTTGTTCCATGCATTAAGCTTTTCTTGGTGTTGCAAGTAAATCAATACTTGAAGTATCTCTTTTTCTCCATTTTACAAGCTCCTTTGCAAAAATTATTTAATCTATTTAACAAGGCTGAATCCCATATTATGCAGAACATAGTTCTGCACTAAAATTCAGGACTGAATTTCTTTGTTATTTGTTATTCCTTCTACACAACTGCAGTTGGATTTCTCAATTTTTGCTCATTGGGATTGAATACGGTGAATGGAATAACTTCATGCTTCTGCCACTGATCTTGTTCTTCATAAGAAATCAATATGTCTAAAGTTTTATGCCACAAGTTCTGAAACGTTTGTTAGCAAACTGAAAGAATTTTGGGAATTTGAAATATAAAGGCATTAATTTAAAAACAAACATTCCTTTGTGAATATAAACAGTCTCAAGTTTTCAGTTTTTGAAGCCTACTACTTCATGCAATGATGACTTACGTAAGAGGTCTTTGTGTGGCGATGATGTAATCTGGTCTTCCATTTTTGTAGACAAGACGTGCATTTGCCTGTACCCAGGCCCATCGATTTTCTTTGGTTAGAAGCCTAAATACAGTCATTCCACTCTCACCTGTCTTCATCACTAAAGAGTAAGCATACTGTTTACTGTCCAGCAAACAAAATCACAAAAACCTGTATGTCATGAAAGGAATCCCATCTGTAGAGCCATTTTACAAATCTCGTGTCCTCAATCACCCAATTCCGTGTGGCACAAACACATTCCCAGTGAAACAGGATGACTGATCACTTCAAGACGTCTAATTTACTGGTAAAATAAAAGTCAAAACTGCAAGATATCTGCTACAGATTGGCAGCATTCTATATGGGGCTTTGTCCATTATTTCTTCAATAACAGAAATTAATAAATACTAGAACATGTAAATGACAAAAGCCTAAGCCTTTCTCACCTTCAAAAAGTGACTATTACTTAAACAATTAGCAAACACTTAGTTCTGAATCCAATTCTTTCACATATTGACTGGTTAATACAGAGGCACTTAAAAATCTTTCATTTCTTTCCCAGTACCACTAACAATGCTTGCTAAACATACTACATTTTCACAGTACATTTCTGTATTGGGTTTGTATGGCCAGGTTTCGGTAGCAGCAGGGGGTCTACAGGGGTGGCTTCTTATGAGAAGTGGCTAGAACCTTCCTCCATTTCCAGCAGAACAGATCCCTGGCAGCTCCAAGGTGGAAGTGCTGCTGGCCAAGGCGGGGCCAATTAGAAATTGTAGTAATGCCTCTGTGATAACATTTAAGAAAAAAAAAAAGTTATTGTGCAGATATAACTGTGGCCAGAGAAGAGTGGGTTGAGAATATGCACGAGGAACAACTCTGCAGACACCAAGGTCAGTGCAGAAGGAGTGGCAGGAGGTGCTCCAGGTGCCAGAGCTGAGATTCCCCTGCAGCCCATGGTGCATGCCATGGTGAAGCAGCTGTGTCCCTGCAGACCATAGAGGTCCATGGGTGTCTTGGGATGACTTTATGATGTTGTATCCCATATCATCTGCCCTATGCCCAGGCATGAAATCTTGTGCTTTTCTGTGCCTTTAAAAGTGGGTGTGAGAGAAAGAAAAAAAGAGCCAGATGAAATTTTCAAAGCAGTTTTGTGCTCCAAGGTCACACTCCTCTGCATTCTCCTGCAGCAGTGAGAGGAGCGGAGGAAGCACCCTTCCTGCTTTTCAGCCAGCTCTCGGCTCTGTTTTCTCCAGAGAGAGACAGAGAGTTCAAACTTCTTTTCCCTGGGACTTTGGTTTCTTCTTCTTTCCTTCTTTTCTTCTGGAACTGTGTAACAACCCCAAAACATCATCCGGGAGGCCCAGAGGGGCCTACGCCGAGAACCCAGCTCTGAAAAGGAGGAGAGAGACCACACCCACAGAAGGACTTTAAAATCTTCCGAGGTTTCTCTCCACAGCGAGAGATTTTATTATTTAGCATTTTTATTCTTTTCCTGTGTGTTTGTTAAATAAATAGCTTTTTTCCCCTCTTTCACTTTCCTCCGAGGAATATTTCTTTCCCCACACCTGGTGGGGGAGGGGTGGTTGTAACCTTGCCTCCTATCAGAGGACCTTCCTCCAAATTTGTCTCAAACAGGGACAATGAGGATGCAGCGATCCACCCACAGCATGTGGAGGAGACCCATGCCAAAGCAGGTGGATGCCTTAGAGGAGCCTGTGAACCTGTGGGAGGTCCGTGCTGGAAAAGGTTCCTGGCAGAGACTTGAAGACCCATGGAGAAAGGAGCCCATGCTAGAGTAGGTTTCCTGGTGGAAGGTGTTTTTAAGGTGTTATTTTACTTCTCATTATCCTGCTCTGTTTTTGTTAGTAATAAATTCAGCTAATATCCCCAGATGAAGTCTGTTTTGCCTGTGACAGTATTTGGTGAGTGATCTCCCCTGGTCCTTATCCATGAAACCTTCACTATATTTTCTCTCCCCTGTCCAGTTGCGGAGGGCAGTGATAGAGAGGTTTTGGTGGGTGCCTGGCATGCAGCCAGGGTCAACCCACTACAGTCTTTTTGGTGATGAAACCCAGGATCATGAGGATTTTGAGATAAGGAGAGTAACTGGGAGAGGTAACAGGAAAAACGAACACCGAACAATGTCAGAGAGTAGAATTATCACGGGTAAGTTTTGTTGTAATTGTGGGGAAGGGACAAGGGGTGGATTTTGTGCAAATTGTCCAATTTTGTTCTGTGTTGTGATGTAGTTATCTTGGTTTTTGTGTGGGGAGCTTTAGCTTATTTTGGCTGGTTTTGTTGTTCTAAGTGAAGGTTGTGTGATGAATGTGGATTTTAAAGATAATTCTTAAAATATGTGATTCACAGAGGCAAGGTGGGGAAGTAATACAATTGCTCAAAACCCCTGCATTTCCAGACAGAAAAAATTAAATAAAATGTTTTAGGAAAGTCTAAGAATCTAACCAAAAATCCTAGCTGCAAACCTTTTCTTTATTTTAATCTTAGCATCAAAAATGTAGCAAAACCAGTTTTAAGACAAAGTTTCAAACCATTCAAGTTTCATCCCCTTCTATTTTGGAACCATTTCTTTGTTATTCTTTATGAAAGAAACAAAATCACTGATAAGCAACAGTGACTGAGCTATACCTGAAACAGAAAATGTGCCTAAATAGGTTGAGAACAACCTGCTGAGGGGCATTATCTAATTGTCTACAAGGGGATAAAAGAAAAAAAAAAGAGCTTTTCAAGAGGAGTCAGCAGAAAAGAATAAGTACCATAATATTCTGAAGATGATTCTGTAAGTTCAGAAGATAACTTTGTTATAACTAACAACAAAAGTAAAAAAATGAGTCCCCTAAATAGTTATATATCAGATAGCTGATTTATTTTCTTAACACTATACTTCTCTCCATAATTGTTACTTAAACCAACTCAAGCGGCCAAGAATCAAACTCAGAAATGTTTGGACACTAGCATGTTAAATCAGAGATTAATTTCTGGTAAAAATCTTACACCAATATCAAAAGAAAATGCTTTATTTAACTTGCTAACAGGAAAGATATCTTTGGTAGTCCCCTTGCCGAAAGAAAGTTGTTCAAAGAGCAGAAGTTGGCTTGAGCAGAGAAGGAAGTGAGAAGAGCAAGACGTGACAGAGACTGGAATATATATCCTAAAAGGGTCCAGATAGGAATATTAAACATTTCTTCAACCAGTGTAAGTTTTTAGAGGGACAGAAAGAACATATGAAATGAACAGTGTTCTTTTTGTTAACAACCTTTTTTTTGTACTGTCCTTCATATTGCATTCATACTGGAAAAATACTCCATGCTTTGATTTTTCAGCCTTTCTTAGGGAATGAAACTTACTTCGGATGTGATTTTCAGCACAATAAAGCATATCAGCTGCATGAATAAACTGGTATCCTGTTCCTCTCATACACAGCTCTGCTTCGGTGTATCCCAGGACAATCTTTCCTCTGGAAGGTAAAACCAAAAAATTGCAACACACCTGATGAAGCAACTCACAGAATGAATGTCAAGCAAGTTAATTACAGCTAGAACATTTCAGATGCAAGTGCTAACTACACTTTGTTCCTATATCAACCATACGCGGAAGCAGAACAGCTCCAATAAAAAATACAGTCAATAAATCATAAAATTTTAACTAGTCTGCCAAGTTGCCTTCAGTGACTAGGACTGGATCCACAAAACCATTAGTTCATAAAAAAAGCAGTGGATGCCTACAGCCGGAGTCACAATTCCATATTGTTGAACACATTCACTCCTAGCACACGGCTCCTATTGGTTCCGAAGAAAGACACTATTTTCTTAGCCCTGTTTCTTATCATTTACTATAGGTGCTTGTGTGTAGAATTAAGCAGGGGTTTAACTTTAGTTATCTAAAACTTCTTGCCTAAATAAGAATTTTTAGTAGCTTAAAGTTCAAACCCAGGTGTATCTCAGAACCACATCCCTTTCGCTATTGAGTGGTTTGGGACCCCTGTGTTTGCATATAAACAAGAAATGACTCACAGGCCTACTAGAGAGAGTCATGTTTGACCCTGGCAGATAAAATTAGAGTACTTTACTAGAGGCTGGGGAGATGAAACACTTAACAGAATTCATGTGATCTCTGTGCAATACATAAAAAAAAGACACAGTCAAAAAGAGACTTAAACAGGATTCAGAACAAAGAAATGGAGATTCAAAGACAGAAAGGTAAAAAAAGGGGTAAAGTAGGGATGGGGAACAATATACATAAAAGCGTAAAATGTGATAAAAATTGGAAGTTTCAAGTTAATGAAAATATCGGAGGAAAGAAACACTTGTGTTAACATTTTGTTAACTTTTACTTGTATCCGCTTAGAGAAACAGAACATTTCGGTCTCTCAGTAGACAGAATACCAAGTAATTTAAGTCTATCCTATAAGTAGGCTTGGAAACCCATATGAGAGACTCCACTGAAAATAAAAGCATTGTCAGTCAAAAATAGGAGGGAGAGGAGAAGGAAGGAGGCCAGAGGCTTTTATTTTGATAAAAAAGCATCCTAATGGGCTTCTTGCCATGTTGAGGCATAGTAATAGTATTTTGATTTAGTAATGCAGTAGCATTTCCAAATTTTACACAGGGAAAAGAATGGTTTGGAAACAGGTAAAAGTCATAAAAAAATACTTAATTAGTTTATTTTGAAGAAAAAGACATTTCCATTGTATTTTACACCTATTTGAACTGAAGGAGAAAATATGCATGTAAAATGAAACTAAATACTTGTTCTATCAGTTCTAAAACCAAATTTCAAACCAGATTTAACATGAAACTTTTCTTGTTCCCTAATTCATTACTATGCCGTCTTTTGGGTTTTTCATTTCGGGTTGGTTTCGTGGGGTTTTGCTTTGTTTTTCTAACAGTTGAGAGTTAGAGAGCACTATGCCATTTCAAGGAAATAGACTACGGCAAACCCATTTCTCTTTACCTGTTATCAGGGCTGAAGAGAAAAACCTTAACAGTTTCTAAACAACCATCACTGAAACAGTTTATATACTGAAAGAGAGGCCTGTTTTATATTTCAAATACATACTTGAAACCTATCTGATCGGCAAATTATTAGGCTATTACACAGAATAATTTACACCTACTTTGCATCACAGCCAGTAGGTGTGAAATCCAGTTTGTGTTTAGTTCTGAAGATGAAGTTTTTGGTTCGTATCTCAAGGATAGATGGTGGCTGCAGAGGAGTAGCTACTGCAAACAGAGCAAGCTGAGGAGACAAAGTAGCACCATCCTTCCCTTTCTTGTTTTGTCCATGGAGAAACTTTAATCGTCCTTGAAAATTCATAGCCTTAGAATGAGGAAAAAAGTAATTGTTATATGCTGGAGATACTTAAGAGCAAGATATTTCTGTTATGATGGAAAACATGTATTTTTCATTTTTTTTAAGACCCATCAGATTCAAGCTTTATAGGATGGCATACATAAAAGTTAGCTAACAAGTACAGAACACTGTTATACCCCTGAGTGTGTCACTTCAAGATCTACTAATAAACTTACTGGAAAATTAATTAATGGGAAGATTATTCTGTAAAAAAAAAAAACCAACCCAAAAAACCTCCCAAAAATGAAACATGTAGTAACAAATATCAACTGGGGCTTCTAATATTCTAATGAACATATGTACATATAATTATATCATTATTTCTCTTGCAGATGTGTATGTTCAATTTTGCAATTGTAAACAATTCTATTTTTAAAATATCACAAAGAGGGTGATAAACCCATACTCGTTTTAAAATCAAAATAATTGACTAACAAAAAAATGCATCAGGAAGAAAAAGCACAAACTTTCCCAAATAAGGAAAAACTATGATCCTGTTAATTACTATAGCTTATTACATCTCAAGATACTCAACTTGATACAAGAAAATGCTCTTGCAATGCTTTTTTATCTGCAAATCACACAGCACTTTACAAAAGCAGTTGCTTATTTGCGTTCCACTGAGGAAACTGCGTCATGAGAAATGAGAGAACTTGCACCTGGTTGTGACAACATGTTAAAGGGGAGACATTCAGTGTCACTAAGTGAAACACTGTGGTTCAAGAAGCTCAGATATCTTTGGACACTTAACAAAGTAAGTTGCTGCACCTCTTGTTAGGATAATGCAGATTTCGAACTTTTAAGCATATGTGGAAGTTTTTATGTAACTCCATACTCACCAGGAATCCAGATGAATTATCCAGGAGGCATCGTAACCTGCAGATGAAATTCCTTTCCATAAAGGAAGAATTCTCTGGAGGAAGTTGGTCTGGGTTATAATAGGTTGCTGGCTGTGAAAAGCCATTATCTCCTGCAGGAAAGGATTATTTATAAGGATTATTTTTAGAAGAACACCTAGTGAAGGCTATCTATAACAAACGATCTTCCGTCTCATAAACAAAGCATTAGGTCACGACCTGAGCAAGAACAGTGTAAACTGGAAACATCCTCAGAACCTGTAATGATTGTAACACTGAGGTTAAGCATCAGTTCTTCTGATGGGATTATATTTTATAGGCTATGGGATTTGAAAACTGAATGTAATTTATTTTTAAGTGTTTTTTTTTCCTTTGGGGCTTTTGTTTGTTTGGGTTTTTAATTTATTCATTATGTTTGTCAACAGCCTAGATTCTGGATCAGTTGCAGAGAGTAGAGTCCTCAGCAGAGAACACACCCATGTTCCTACAACAGCAGGATCTGTAAAAAGGCACAGCACCTACAGGAACTGAGTATTCAAAAACTCGGTAATGGTATCAAACTGTGAAACTTTACTGACAGCCACGTGAAAGCAGTAGCAATAAATAAAAATCAGCAACTTTAGGAAACCACCATAAGAAATCAGTATTTTTCTCCAATGACGGCAATATCACGCTACTAAATAGTCAAAATATTTCTGCTGATCAAAACACCATAGTTACCTCTCCAGGTATACCTGGAGTACTTGTGTTTTGGGAGTTGTTTGTTTTAAAAAATACTCAAAACCATGATTGTTAACTAGGATAACAACATGGTATCCTTCTACCTAGTCAGGACAAGCATTTGCTGCTAAGCGGTATTTAGAAAACAGACTTAAACATTTGGAATATAAAGTAAAAACAGAAGGTAAATCAATAAACTTCTGATAGAATACATATGTTCTACATGAGGCTACATATACAGAGATACCAGAGCATGACTACCCACAGCAAATTTAGCAAAGGGATCGTGTTTGCAATGCATATAAAAAACACCGGTCGTTCCCCAGGAATTCACACATGCAGAAAATTGAGAAAAAACAGCTTAAAAAGCTATTTTAAAATGCCAAATACTCTTTAATTTAAAAAAATAGCCCATGTATTCTTAGAGAACCAATTTTCAAGTATGGACAAAAATAATAATACAGATTTTAAGAACCCATATTGACCTTTCAGACATGGAGACGAGGTCAGGGAGAGCATGTCACTTAATAACACACCACATTATATTTTCTGGAATACAATTTCGTCTCTTGAACAGCTGGAAAAACTTACAGATTGGCTCAGAGGTTAGGACAATGGCAAAACAAACCCAAAGGTAAACAAATCATTACCAAAAGCCATTTCAATTTAATCTCCTATGAATTCAAGGGACTGAACTGAAGCCAAATGAGATTGCTGATGTCTTACCAATAGGCCTTCCAAACTAAGGCCATCTAAATCCAACAAGAATGCTGAGTTATCCAGCTTTTCACATAAAATCAGGAGCTACCTTTTTTTTAAAACAACTGCTTTGCAAGGTCAAGTTTTGCTGAATAAACTTCAAGGTATGGAGAAAAATAAACCTTTTTCTGCCCTAGCTGGTAGTGTGTATGAAAAGGGATAATCTGAAATTACAGCCATCTGAAGAACTGTATTGGCCAGTCACCATTATGAGCAGATCCCACAGGCAGAGAAACTCAGGTATTTGCAGCCCAAGATAGTCAACAAATTCCCACACCCATCATATGGATGGTTCTCAACAGACAAAGCAAACTTCCTTACTTCCTACTGCTGCAGATTTTTTTTTTTTATTATTAATTGCCTAATTGCTGGTGAGAATTTTCAAAACTTCTGAGACAGTGCTTCTCCAAGAAGCTCTCTGAAGAAGCAATGATTATGAAGAAAGAGCATCAAAGAAACAGCTTGCAAATCCAAACTTATATTTCAAAACTGCCAGCTCTGACAGGGTGCAGGTCTAGTACCCAGTAGGCAGTGCCAGGGTTTCTGCTGGCATCCTTGGCACTGGTAGGTGTGCCCTTCGGCATTTCTGCCATGGAAGAAACTCAGTGTTATTCTTTTGGTAAATACAGAGCTGAAATTTGAAGGTTCAGCAAGCCCAGCTGGGTCCGGTGGATTTTGTCAACTTCCATAGTAAAACGCACAGTTCCCAAGAGTGAGAAAAGCTGTGGTGGAAGAAGTGGCTCTCGAAAGGAGGGGAACAGGACTCAAAACAGGAGGCAATGGGCTTCAAAACCAAGACTCTTACACTTGTGAAAGCAATACTGCTACACTTTTCCAGGCAGACAGAAGGCAGGGAGGTTTTATTGCCAGGATCTTGAAGAAGCAACTCACTGTAAGATGGCAAAGAATCTTACAGAGCATCTACAATCCTGAGAGCAAAATTACCAGTTAACATGACAGGGGTTAGAACCCATACCCCTCACAAAGCTCGCACTGGATCTCATCAATACCATGGAGCAATGTGCAGAACACACACTGCACTAGGTGCTTGTCTTTAAACTCAAGACAATATGGTTACACAACATGCGAAGTTCAAAAGATAATCCAGACTTAATGGCCCAAAGCAGATATTTGGGACTGAAAAATCAGAATCTTGCAAACTTCTTTGGGAACAAGACAGGACTGGGAGGAATGTCTGGGAAGCACAGTAACAGCTGAGGAAACCAGTGGTCTAGAAGCATACCAGAGTATTGAGTGAGAAATAACCAGTGCAGGCTAACTGAAGCAGAATTAGTTCCCAGACTCAGGATGGAATCTGTGCTGAATAATTGGAGCACAATTATATCAATAATCACAATTATATCTATAAATATAATCACAATTATATCTATAAATATCTACATAATGCTAGCTGAATGCACTAAAACAGAAATGGATTAAATTATCAAAAATGGAGAAGATCCTTGTGGTCGTAGCATTATCCTTTGCTATAAATCTGAATTCAGTTTAAAAATCCTCAACATCCAAACATTTTATGCTACTTGAGACTCAAAAGTAGTCATGGAATGGTTTGGGTTAGAAGTGACCTTGGAGATCACTTAATTCCAAGCCCTCTGCCACAGACAGGGACACATTTCACTAGACCAGGTTGCTCCAAGACCCATTCACCATGTCCTTGAACACTTTCAGGAACGGGGTACAATTAGCAGCTTTTAGCAAGCTAGAAACACAAGACACAAAACAAAGAATTGTTTGTAATTCTGCTCAGCACTGTTCAGTCAAACCTGAGGCCAATTCAACCTGGTGTCATACTTCTCAAACAACCTTTTGTAGATTCATATGCACTTACTTAAGGTCCACAGAACACCATTTCACTCTAAAGCAAACAGGAAGTCACCATATGAAAATCTGGTTTCTGAGCACCGTATTGTTTGCTGTGCTGAACTCTACTGTTGACTAGCTGCGCAGCCGGCCTATGGAGATTGATCCAGAGATGATAAAACAATGTTTACCACTAAATGAAAAACTGAAATATACTGAGGTGTGTTACAAACACAGTAACTTTTCTCTATCAAATCATGGCATTTCCATACTCTAAATTTTTTTAGATCAAGTTACTTTAAGAATGGCAGGTTTATTTAAAAAAATGGACTTTTTTATGGATTAAAAAAAACCCCCTATAATCAAGCCAGTGTAACAGAAGATTTTTACCTACATGTTTAAACAACTGTTGTGCAAAGGGAGCATTAAAATGGAGAGGTTGTCTCAATGGCTTTGTTGTCATTATGATGCAGGCACATGCTTCCTGTATTACACATAACTATCTGCACCTACACATCATTGCTCTGATACACAGGCAGTGGGTTTCTCCTTAGCTGTTTCTCAATATAGCAGCTCACTTAAGCATCAACCAGCAACATGTGACAACCCGATGCTCTAGCATGCATGCTAGCTGATCTTAAAGACTCCTCTATTGCATCTTTTATTTCTCTTCTGCTTTTATCTCTAAGAGAAGTGCTCATCTATGTGGCAATGAATGCACTATTCCCTATATTAACACTGTAACTAGCACATTCTTAGACTGATCAGTCTAAGAAACCTTGTCACTTACACTCCAAATTAAAGTCTTCCAATTCAAAGTAAAATTAGTATTTTAATGGTGCTGTGCTATGAATAACAGTGCTTATTTAAAGTGCAAAAAACAGTAATTCTCACTGTTAGCTAAATATGCCCATAAAATTCAAATAAATTTGAAAGATGCTAATTCTTCCCTTCTTCATATCAAATTATCTAAACTTTTTTACATAGACAAATTAAAAAAGCCCAAAAAACAAACAACTAATCAGACAGGCAAACACATTAATTGGCTGTACTCTCACCTTGTACACTTGGTCCAGAATCTGCTGACTGGGCAGGATTTAATGCCCAGTGCAGCTGTCGTTGAAACTCAGGTCTGTCCTCTGTGTGAATCAATTCAAATACACTCTGGTGTATAATATCCGACTATGAACAAAAGGAAAAAGGTGTGAAAGAATGAGAATAAGAAAATTATATGTCAATATTATATGAGTTGTCTGATTGACAAGGCTGTTATGAATATAACAGAATCCATTTTGCTCAGGGATAAATACATATAATCACACGCATGTGCCAAAGCTTCATGAAACAATTTTTAGCAGCACAGAGAACAGTTCAGTTACACCTATGACCATAAACGTAGGAAACAGTAATAAAAATATTGCCTCAGAAAAAAAAGTAACATTATGTCAACAATTTCTTTACCTGCTTTTACCTATGAAGGCCTGGAAATACTATGCTTAGGTTCTGCTGAAATTATTTAATTTTACATAGTGGTAAATAAAGTACTGGACTTGACCCACTATAACTGCTACAGGAATACAAAAGAAGCAAAAGACCCTGAACGAAACAACTGTCAAAACTAAGACAAGCAGATTATAAACAGTGGATTTGTTTGCCTGAAAGCTTTGTCATTTCTTAAGGATGCGTTAACACATGTAATTATTAAGCTCTTATACCACTACCAACTGTGTGGTTAGGAATGTGATCTAAATGGCAAAGGCGCAAGAGCAAGGATCAGTGCTTAAAGGAACTTAAGGGGGGAAAAACCACCCAAAATATTCAAGAAAAGACTCAGTTGACTGAGAAGATCCCCATTTTCGCATGTTTCAAAAACCCAACCATTATATAAACAGAAAATATTTAAATAAAACATAGATCTAAAGTAATTGAGATGAACTGGCAAAAGCAGAAGCCTAAGTCAAATTTTGCTATGAAGAATTTCATAAAACAATCAGTATTTTCCAGAATAAATTGCCAGAAATGCTAATTTTTGTAACTTTAAGACTTCAGTTCTATATCATGCACTTGATTTGCTGGCATTACTTCACAAATGTTATGCCCAATAATTTTTTTTCCAAGCTTTTTTCTTTTTTCATTCCCCAACACTGAAGGAATATGTAACCCCAGGAATAACAATGGAGTTTTTTTGAAATATTTTCTTTTACACAAACTTTCCCTAACCTCTTACCAGTAACCTAAAATTGCAGACTAACCAAGGTTTCTCCCTATTTTTAGACAGCAGCTGAGTATCAATATGCAGTATCCATGGATACACATTGAGAACTATAACTATAATCTTCACATAAAGTAATCCCAGGAGTTTTCTAACAAAGGCAGAATTTGCCTGCTATGCCTTGGTCTTTAGTACTTTGGCACCTGGCTTGCAAGCCCAATGAAGTCAGCCATATGTGACCTGCACCATAAACAGTAAAAAACAAATGCTTGTTTTGAAATTAATAATTAAATAAATAAACATGAGCAAGAGAACAAATTCTAAAAATACCAAAATCACTCTCTGGATATTTAAAATCTCAAGGCATATGGAAATAATTTTGCATGAAAGGTTTCTATTAAAATAATTACCTTCCCACTGAATTATGTCTCACTCAGCATCATAAACTGGGTAACACCACAGTATAAATTTCAAACAGTTGTTCCAGTAAAGAATAATTAAGTGTGAAAATTTCCTATCTTGCCTAACTCAACTTTGGAAATCATATTCCTGTTGTGCTTGGCCTGACATCCTGGCTATGTAAGCTGATAGAAAAGTAATATGGTTTCAAAGTAATTCAACCTAAAGTACCTAACTGAGATTTTTATTCCAAAAAATTTTAAAACCCTATGTATGAACACTGATGTTCTCTGAAACTAAGCAAAATCTCTGAAAAAAATAGAAGAAGAAATAAACTTACTTGTTGGAACCCCAAGTAGTCTTGGATAGTAGAAGAGACGTAAAAAACCAGAGCATCTGCTGTAACAACTAACACAAATCCATTTAATGCCTGGGGAAGAAACACACCAATCTGTCAGTTTCAGAGACAAAATTCCAGATAATTATTGTGGCTCTACCTATACTGTAGTCCCCCAATAAAATGCAAAGCATGCAAAAGCATACCATTATCTAACAGCATAAACAGAAGGATTCCCCATTGCATCTCTCTACAGTACATGTGTTAAAATGCAGAAAACTGGATCTAACACAAAAAAAGTAACGATTACTTTTTTAAAATTCAGTGGAGAAAACAAAACCATGTTGATGACTTTTAAATAATCTTGGTTGTATGAGACAAGGGACAGCAGCACGAACAACTATAAGTTTATCTAATATCAACCACAGTTCACACTGCTTGCGTAGTTTAAGCCTTGGCTACCGCCAGCTGCCCACAGCACAAACGAGAGCCATGTCACAAACCCAGTCCCAAAATACATTCTATTCATAGTGCAGATAGGCCACTGTGGACAGGAAATCAAGCTATCAAGATCCCCTACATAGCCCAAGAAAACATTTTATAGCTTACTTAAAATAGAAAACCTTTGCACAAGTGGACTGTTGCAAGTAAACAATGTTTTTGAAGAGATTTCCCCCTCCATGGAGCAGCAGACCAGGCGTCTCCACACTCAAAGTCACGCAAAGGGCATTTATCTGAACTCCCAATCAATACAGTCCATGGCAATTGTTGTGATAGCAAACAGTACATTTGTGACTTGGCAGCTCATCTGAAAGGTGCCGATTTACTTCTATGGACTTCAGTCAAGATTTAACAAAAGGCAGTCTCTAGGGGCTGGATTGAGTATATTGTGCCACTTAATTTCCTCAGCTGCATTCAGAGGCAAATTTGGCCAGCATACTCAAAACATTTTTATAAAAAAAAAGCTCTTTATTTATGCAGAATTATTGGAACATAGAAAATGTAAAGTAAGTGAAGGATATCCTATATCTTACTGCAACAAACTAATAATATATAAGTTAAATACCTGATGAAATGACTGGTCTTTAAATGCTGTGAACCACTCCAATTTAATGCGTAGATATTATTTAAACTACTCTCATAAAGAGTTGTTAGCTCTACAAAAAATCCTTATAAGTTTAGTAAATTTTACATTAATAAAGAATGAGCTAAAAAAAACCCCAAAGAGATTATGAAATTAAATAGCATAGCCAGCCCAAGAAATCTCGAGTGGTTACACAGAATCCTTGGTTTTGATGAAGCTTGCAGTAATTTCACGGCAGCAGAATGCCGCAATGGCAGGTGCTCATGTCCTCTGCTGACCTGTTCCGCAGGGCATTTCACCTCAGCTGGTTGACGTAAAAAATCAGCAAGCTACACAGCATCTAACTTTGTCTCAAATGTTAAAATTGGTTATTCTGGTCCATTTCATACAGAGCTATGTACACCTTCTCTACCTGGAACTCAAACACATTTTGCAGTAGCCCTGGTATACAGTTCATCTTGAACCAGGATTGTTACTGAGATAGCCATACACATTCTTCAAGCAAAAAAATTCTGTAAAATGCATATATCTGGATATACCAATAAAGGGGAGATGAGTTCTGATGGAGGTTTTTGCAAAATGCAATAAAAAAATGATTATCTTAAAAGACATAATGAAGTTTCTCAATGAGTTTATTATTCTGGAGAACTAAAGATGGTATTTCTGCCTCTAAAAATACTCTCAATGCTCCTAATAAAATGGTAATTACAAAATTGTTCGTTACTGGTAAGAATTAAGTTTTAAAAATTTCTTAGAGGTCATCATTTGTCTTGCAAGTTTTATCACAAATTTGCTTAGGCTGTAATAGATTTTGTATTTAAAATAAGAATTTGAAATAATTTAAATAATTTTACAGGAAATGGAGCTTGATTTTTAAGGAAGGCACATTTATGTATTTGATCTCTACTTCCACAATATATTGAATTGACAAGACAGTTTCTATGTTGGAAATAGAAGACAATTTTCTGGTTTTTAGGAATCTGATGAAAAAATAAAAGCAAATACAAACAATAGGGTGTTTATTCAAACCACCCGGGCTAAGCCAAAAAAGGTAGGGAGATAATAAAAGGGAAATGTTCATCAGCAGTTATAACTGACACCTGTGTAAAACAAAACACTTCTGAGCATAAGTGGAAGGGAAGGGCTTTATCAATATTTGCAACTTACTGATTCCCACTACCTTCTAGAAAATTCCCAATTTCATCACACTCATAACTTGTTACATAACCTAAGAAAACTCTACCTGCATATTCATTTTCATAAATTTTTTCACATATATAAAATATTTAACAAAAAAATTCATTTAAGAAATTCAGTTAATTTACTTACTTCCCAAGAGGTGCAGAATTTACAGTAATAACTATATCACCCATTTAATTTTCATACTGGAAAAGAGTTCCCTCATATAACTTCCACTCGGAAGTCATAAAAAAATTCTCATATATTTCAGATGAAATAGATGCCTCCAATATAAACCATATATTTTAGCTTTTTAGGGTTTTGTCTGTTTAAAAGAAAGCTGTTCACCAGCAGTAACTGCATAACAGTTCTTTGTCAGACTTTACTAAGGTTAGAAAATGAAATACATGTCCTAGTTTTTTTAGCTGGTTAGAAAACAATTTTCAATTAGCATCAATTTAAAATAATTGTTTTGTGGGATTCTTAGAACCTGTTTTCATTTCTAGTCTTTGAACATTGAAATTCATTTTGTTCTAAGGAAACAATTGGCTCTGACTGAACAATTTGCCACTTTTGATAGATACATCAGCAAGAAACCTGTGTGGAAGACAGACTATCAACATATTTCATAATGGAGCTGCAGGTCTCCATAAAACCTATTTTGTGAAACTAGTTAGAACATTGTAATACCTATATTTGTAATTTCTTGGGTTTAATCTGGACTTGGTAGTATATAATCATCCATATGCTTTGACACTCTAGGACATTAAAGCAGGCTAGATAATTTTTAAAAACCCACAACTTTTAAAATAATATTTTTTATTAGTTCATATAAAAGTTATTCAAAGTATTTTAAAATTTGTCCTGAATCTATACTATGCATGCTGAGTTCTTTCAAACCATTGAGAAAGCAAAATATTTCACGAAGCCCAAGGTCTTTTGAGGAGAAATTGTTTTTTTCAGACAATTAATCATCAAATTTACAGTAAATTAGTAACTTATCTGGCCGTTACAAAAACTGTTCCTTTATATTATCATCTTTATTAACAACAGATGCAAAGAGATGGGAACCCCCCCCTAACAAATTACATAGGAACATTGAAGAAGAGCCCATATTCTAACATCCACTCTAAAGTCACTACTACCAAAGAAAATGCAAGAGCCGTTTAATACTACCTTAAAGAAAATGAGAAAAGAATTTGACAATAAGAAAATTTACTTTTTCTGTCTCATCAGTGAGCATCTAGTATGCTAAATACAGGTGGTTTTTGTTTTTAAATTTAAATCTTCATACAATATGTTTATTGCAAAACATACCTGCAATAGGAGTTCTCCTTCCAGGATCTGCATGCCTTCTCCACATTTTCCTGTTCTAGAGGTTTCCTGAATGCCATTTCTTTCTGGTCTGGTAGAGTTAGAAGATTTCAATGCAACTAGAACAAAGAAAACAAAAAAAAAAAATTTGAGCAATCCTCAACAGGCTTACTAGAAATTTAGGTAGTGATGTGCTATTTTGTGTAAGAAAAAAAAGTATTAAAATACATATATTATTATATATATTATAAATTCAATCTAATGAAACATTTTTGTTTCCATGTCAAACTTTTTCCTTACCTTTAGAGTGAACCCCCCAATTTCGTCATCGTTCTCTTTTACATGCTATAATACTTTCACAACAAAATCAGTATAATTGCAATCAACGCAAATCTTTATACCTTTTCTCCTTCTTCTCCTTCTCTTTAATATAAGACTTGCTTCTAGTTTGTCACTCTTGTGACAAACAAGGGGCCCTTTTGTTTTCATAGGCCAACCTCGTATAACCTGATAACAACTGTGTATTAAGGTATGCAAACACTTGCACTTATTCTTATCCCACCTAATTTCAGACATCAAACTATGGTTCATCAGACAGGTAAGCCAGCTCTAGACCTAAAGCTCCCTTCAGGAAAGGGAAGGAAAGAAATATGAACCGTAAATTCATGCTACATATTAAAAAAACCCAACAAAACAAAGAAAGGTATTTCAAACAAAAAGGTGTGGTCATAGTTAAATTTTAACCTTTTAAACAACTAGGCACTTTTTCCAACTTCAGATAAAATACTATAACAAGGAATCATCATTATTCAGATCACAAATATATCCAATTCAAAGACAAAATTACTCAGTGACTAAGAGATGAAAAATCAGACCATATTGCTATGAAGTTCCTGAAAGACACTCCCATCTCTGCATCCTTCTAAGAAACAAGATGCTGTCAAATAAAACTACACACTCAAAGATCATCCATAACTCAGAATTTACCTACTTTTCATCATTCCAAAAAAGAGGAGTGAAAAAAACCCAGAAGTCTTCAAATCTGAAATTAGTTTGAGTAGGTATGTAGTGTCTAAACAGCTTAAAATTACTTGAGCAATTGTACCTTAAATCTTTACCATAAAACTAAGGGCCACCACCTCCCAACCCCAAAATTTCTATGCTGCAAAGCAAGGGAAAGATAGACTAAAACCTATAAAAACAACTGCACTTATGTAAAATATGACAGTTTCTCATAACGATGGGATATTCACCCTGAATTTCAAATTATTTTTCAACCTGCTGAAAACCTTCATTTTTCCACTGCTCAGAAGTTTAGCTAAGAATCCTGGAGAATTTCTGTTCACTCACTTTTAAACTACATTAAATGATATTTTACACTACATATATTAACTGAATGATTCCCACTTTTTAAAGCTATCATGGCAGCTAAGAACTTTCAAGCCTGACAGTTTTAATTAAAATATACCTCAAAGGCACCACAGAGGAAAAATTTGTTCTAAAGAGACATCAACTGATTAATCAGATCAGAATGTATCTAAGTGTTTGCTTTGAAATTAAAACCCTAATGCTGTTCTTCTTACAAGGTAGTCAAAAAGTCCTGCATCAAAAAGGCCACACGGAGGTATAGTTGCACATTCATGTGAATAGGTTACGTAGTCAACTCTTTTTTTGAGCATTATTTCAAAAGGATATATAGAATATTCACTAAACACCCCTGAAGCCAACAGGCAGTAGAAAAAAACTTTTTTTAATTTATATTGTGTGATTATTGAAAAGTCTACATTCAGCTGTGAAAGCTGCAAGTAAAGATGCCTAACCACACTTGCCATTCTGCAATATACTGTATGTCATTATATACAGGTGGGTTTTTTCTTTTATAATATCTGATAGAATAAAATACTATCTGACAGATAAAATCTGTCAATTAACAGAGCTCCTGAGCTCAAACATAGCCGATGCATTGGTGGCTATATTCCTCCTAACTTTCAAGGTGCACAAGAGGTATATGTGAAGTTAAACATTTTCCTGAACCGGAACATAAGAAAAGGAAAAGGTGTACCTTTTGCAGAAATCAGAATGTGGATGAAATCAAGCTATTTACAACTAAGGCACATGGAAAATTGCCAGCTATCTGGATTAGTAAAAATGGAAGATAGAGCGGAAATTAGAGCTGTATATCCATCATTGGGTATACAACTCCTGAAAAAAAAAAAAGAAATAAATCCAAATTTACCTTGTTCTGACAGATAAATCACAGGCTTGTTAGTGCCTGCTACAAGCCACCCAAGTCCCTGGCACTGAACAACCCCAGATACCAGGATGCACACTTGAAATGTATGGTTCTATACAGTCAAATTGAAGGCTACCAGAAACAAGGAACCTTACAGCATGGAAGGACCACCTTGCCAAGCAGCAATTCTGAACACTTCGTCACAGCACACAATGATGTGGCTTCAGAAGTACCAGCTAGAGATATAATAATAGGTAATGGAAAGGAGAAGTAAATCTTAAAAAGCATAACTCATCCAAAAGTAATATTACAGTCAACACCACCTAGCTTAAAATCAGCCATGTGTGTTCAGCTAGTCCTCACAGTCTATCTTAGTCATGGCATCAGACGAAATAATCTCAATAGTTCATTACTTTATAATCTTTGAATATCTGAATTAAATAGAATTCATTTTGGGCTATCCAGTCTTCATTTTACTACATAGGAAATTAAAACATGAATATTCCCACAGAGTAAATAGGAAAAATCTCTAGAATATATTGACTGTCAAATTACTTCTCAGAATTTCCTATTAATAATTTTAAAGCATAAAAAATAAAGCAAAGTTGTTTATACTTGCAAAAAAGCAAAAGACCAAACCCACAAACAAACAAAAAACCCCAAAACCAAAAACCAGCTGTTACGCAATTTTAGCAGGAGGGCTGGATTGTAAGCACCTGCTTTCCAAGTAGGTTAATGACTGTAATTTAATCCTATGTCCAGCAATAAGCATCATTTACATTGCCCAGACTTCCTTGATTTGAAGTACAAGCTGAATCCCAAAGACAACTAGGTAGTTACATTTAACAGATTTTTCTAGACATAAAAAAAAAAATATATATATTCTGATACATTTGTTTTATGATTGTGAAATGCTTTAGCACCCAAACCAGCAAATGTAAAAGATAGTTGCTTTTACATTGTATCTACAAAGATAAATTAAGTAACAATGGTTACATCAGTATTTAGCAGCTTCTTATCTCTGGTTTTAACCATTACATTCAGGTGATAAGAGACTTATACGGAGAGGTAGTGTACTTTATCAGACTAACTGTATGGAGTGGGGGAAAAAAAAGTTTGACATACAACTACTTCTTCAGGTCTGAAATTGAATTCTAACTACTGCCAAAAGCCATTTTTCATTTTAAAACCATGTAAGTATACATTAAAAAATTATTTTCAATACCTAAGGACAACAGGTATGAAGTGATCATCTTTCTTTCCAGGGATCAACAGTCAGTACAAGAAACCGCAAGAGTTATAAGCAGCTTGCTGAATCAACTAATAATTCATGATAGATTAATTTCATTAATTATCTGCTGAGATATTCAGAAGGTAATATAACATGAGGAAAATTATTGAAAAAATAAGTCTATCCACTGTCTTATTTAACCTCTATGCTGTCCTCTAAGAGAGACTCTAGTCCAAGATGAAAAAGGCCTTTTTCACCTTCAAACATCTGATCTCTAGGGTTTATACTTAGTAGGCATGCTCCCCTCAAGCTGCAACCCACAACCAGTGTCCTCTTCCTTCCAGCCTGTCACTCCTGTTCTTAATAAGAACCTTTGCCATGACTTCCTCACTTGACAGGCAGCTGCTCTGAAGTCCCAGCTCCACTATTTCATCCATTTCAGCTTGCAAAATCAATGCCCATGCAGCTATCTGTAGCTACCAGAGCACCTTCAACAGGAATCCTGTAAATGATGACTCCTTCTCTTTACTAGGAGTTACAGCCGCAGAGAATCACAAAATTGTCACAGAGCAAGTGCAAATACACTCTATTGATGTACTTGAGACGGCCCTACCTGTACTAATTGTTGCAAAGTTAATAAAGTAACTGGAGATGCAGAGAATTCAGCATAAGGTATATGTTAGCAACTATCTAGCCAAGTTTCTGATGAGCATTCATGCAGAAGCCTGATTTAACACATAAATACTTGAATTGTTGAATTTACTATTACTTTAAGAAAACAATGCAAATAGTTAAAGACAGAAGTATTCAAAAACTGTTCCACTTCCCTTTTTCATGAAAGAAGTGACATACCTACAACACTTATACAAAGATTCAAAAGAAATATCAGTAACAATGAAATCTAAAAATGCCTTTAACCTGAATGTGACTAATATGTTATGTAACAATCAGTTGTCTGACCATAGAACAACAGAGCAGCATCCATCAGTGGTTATCAGGACATGGTACATACTCAACTCAGCCAAACCAAGTTTATGATACTGTTTTCCTCAAATCTAGAAACTACTAAATTTGGAAAAAAAGTACATCTTTTCTCAAGTCATGAGAAAGAACAAAATAAATAAGAGAAAAACAAATAAAAGTATTTTTTTCTGTGTTGAGTGAATAAAGAAGCTTTTCTGACATAAATACACATTTGCTGGTGCTCAGCTGTAAAGGCTGGAGAGATTTTTCTCCACTGAAACATGAGCATTCACATACCAAATGTCTCTTATTATCAAAGGAGTGAAAAAAATGTATGATTAAACTTTCCATCTCAAAATTCATCTAATCCAGCCATATGTTATTAGAGTGCTGAATACAAACCGTTTCAGCAACTGCTGGCTGAAAAACTTCATGGAAAACATACCAAGGTACTATGTGTTTAGAATCTTTTCTTTTTCCTACCTTTTCTTCCCCAAAGAAAAAGCACAACAATTTGTTTTAGAGGAGTCAGGGTAGCTCACTATAGAGAGGTGTAGAGCATAGAATAGCAAGATGCCAAGTTCTAAACAGACCTTTTAAAATCATATTAAGATGCAACAAATTTCTTTGAATCAGACTCAAGATAATTTTTACTTTTAGATGAATGATCTGTTCAAGCCTAAAACTGTATTGAAGCAACACTTGCCTAATATCACAAGTATATCACTAGCACATCAGTCATGCAGTCCTGGAATTTAATCTTAAAGAGCTTCCCAGAACTGCTTTAAATCAAATCTTGGCACAGTTTCCAAAATTCAGCCAAACAGGTCAAAGTTTGCAGTCAAAGCCAATTGAGACTGTTTCATAACCTTTCCAGTAGATTTATAAATTCTACTTGTCTGTTCTAGATTACTGTACAAAAACAACAGTTCTCTTGAGGGGGGTGGTCTTGCTTCAGCAACAAATGCTAAGCTTCAACTCGAAGGTCACCAGCTAACACAAGACAAGGAGGGCAGTACTGAGAAAACAGTAGGTTAATATTAAACTCTTGCCTAAATCATTAATATAAGCTAAACTGTTTATACTGGAAAGATCCATTTTAAGAGGGAGAAAGTATTATATATACACACCCATGTATCCACATGCAACCTTATCTATTTCCATTACTTAAGACTATTTGAAACATTTTGCACCTGCAATCTCTGACACTGTCAAGGCAAAGATGTTTATGAAAGTTCAGTAACACAAAGAAAAAAATGCAATTAATTATTTTTCTAGGAAGATAAAAGATGCACTGACTTCATATTTTGTAAATAGCTACACTTCTAGATAGGAAAAACTGTACATTTTAGTAATAAACCTTGTGAAGGATTGCTCTGTATTTAGAGATACAATAGGAACTAAATAAAATCCAGAATTATCATAACTAGTTCTAAAGTCTTAGTTATGTTACACGAGGCAAGATTGGCTTCCGGGTAGCTTGCACTTACAAGCAAAACACATCACATATAGGGGGAAAAAAGTTTTCACTGTGTTTTGCATACTTAAACTTTCCTACCTTTTCATTTATGATTCTGAATAATTGTCAAAATAGATTTACATTGGGTCTTCTTCCTTACATGTCTGAAGATGAAATAATTTAAGAGCAGTCTTCCTGATAAACTGTATTACAAATTACAGCACAGCTTCTAAATTACAGTAAACTGTGGATGGATGGATGGATGGAGGAATGTATAACATGTATTCTCTGTTACTGTTGAAACTCCAAATGGTAAATGCATTAATAAAAATGTAAAAAAATACATCACTTTTCTGACACAGTCCAGAGCAATATCAGAAGAAAACACTTCACAGAAGTAGTCATGGAAGTTGAATAACTGGATTTTGTAAATATAAGAAAATGAGGATGAAACTGTAAATTTGGTAGTGACTAGTAACAAAGGATACCTTTTTCCTGCTTAAGCATCAATGAATGCACTGAATTATGACAGTACTGGAACTGCTTTCAAATAATACATTTTAAAGCAGAAAAATTACCAATAAAACATATGCAGGAGCTGCCTTTACTTTCCACTAAAAAGCCAAATATAGTTTAAAAAACTAGTAACAACCAACCTTCAGCCTCAGAAGACATGGTACATTGATTCATAAGCATATTTTCAGCTAATGTGGAAACATATAAATATGTCTACATAGTTAGGAAAAGCTACTGAAAGGACCAATAAGCCAAAGAAGATGGGTATTTCTTGATTTGGCCTCAAAGAAATTATTCATGGTTCAAGAGAGAGAAAATGCCATGAAACAGCTATCACAAGAGGATAAATCATACCACCATGAATACTTTCAAAGAAATATTAGTAGGTTACGGTTGGTGAAAGAAGAAAAAAAGAGACTGAGGGGGAATAAAACTTTTACCAGGGTAAGTTTTAACAAGAGAGAGGGGAAAAAAAAAAAAGCCTGAAAAATTATTTCTACTGTTTAAAAAAGGAGAACAAAACAAGGGTAAGTGGTCAGGTTCTGGGCATTTCCTGGGCTTTTGAGAGTCAATAACTGCTGTACAGATACAGACTGCTTAGCGATGTTACAAATCTAGAAATCAAATATTTCCAGGTGTGCAGATTTTGTGACTTAAACCAGGGCCCAGCAGCGCCATAGGCATGCACTGGACACACTACAAGTTCTGTGCATGTGCACCCCTCCATTTCCAGTCATCCAGTACTTTCTTTGTAACCCAAATTCAAACCAGGTAAAATGCATATTCATCAGCTATACAATGAGACATGGCAGACAGAGCATAAGTCTACCCATCTGCGAGGATGTTCGAGTATAAAATAAATTTTCTTTATGGGAGGGAAAAATGTAGGGCTTGCCCAAAAATGCATAGGCTGAAAACAGGAAAAGGAAATTTTCTTCTCCAAAGCAGATGATTCCAAAGGTTAAAAGTGCCTTAATACAAAATGTTTCCGTAGAAACTGTTGGGAACCTTTGTTGGCTTCCACCAAAGCAACTACTACAATATAGCTGTATGTATTTGCTGGACTATGGGGAAATATTTATACTTTTGTCATAATCAAGATAAAGAAATTTCAATATTAAGGTTCTACTAAGAATCCTACTTGAACATTTCAGAGACCATGGATAAAAACAGACCTACAAACCAAAATAAACCAGTAAATATTCTGTCAGCACTGGACTGAAATTACTCAAGGTACAGCTCCAGAATTTCCCAAGGGCCCCGCTGTACTTACACTTCAGACATGTCTTCATACATATTTTACACTCAACAAGAGAAAAGCGCAGAAGTGGTACACATTACTTGAACTGCTGCAGGAGTCTAAAATAGTTTCTTCACTGCAATCAATATATAACGAATATACATGAGGAATAAAAGCAGCACACAACATTTTTCTCAATACCAAGTACCATAGTTTTTGAATGTGTGGTATTTCAGATTCACTCAACAAAACTTCTCTAATTTTAAAACGACCTTGTGTTTCCCCTACTATACCAAAAGTCCAAAGTGAAAAATATTATTTTTCATTTATCTGTGATCAAATAACCTGCTTAAATAATTTAGCATGAAAGCTATTTTTGGCGGAAGGAAGTCTGTTGCTTGCCCTTTCAAAATTGACATATCTGTGAGTTCAGATCAGTTCTACTTGGTTTTCAGGTCTATGGTAAGGATACGTTTCCAATGCTCAAAGTTATAAATCATAAAACTGACAAAAATTTGGCAGGAGTATCACCTTTTTTTCTACCTAAACTTCAATCAAATTTCATTGGCCAAGACTCAAAGGGAGTCACAACTTTCCCAGAAATTACATTTCTGAATCACAGGATTACTTATAAGATAGTGAATGAGTACACTTATTTGTTCTACTGAGGGAAAAAAACAAATATTCTTTTCTCTAAATCTAATTTTGCTGCTTAGTAAAATTTACCAACACTAACAACAAACAAAAGCAGAAAAACACCTTTCAAAAAGTTTCTAAGCCCTGTCCTACAGCTTTTGTTGATAAACCACCATATCCTAGAAATACTGTAGAGTAGTATTTTAATTCCCATTGCTTTATGATATTTTATACTTGAACATACTATTTGAATATGTATCTTCTAAAGAACAAGGTTTTAATTTAAATTTGCATTTTTTGTCATTTAAATAATTATGAAACTACATATGTAGAAAAAAATACAAATCCCTATCAGCTACTTTTCAAAATATCTTGAAGGTACAAAAGGTGAACCAGCAAGTTGGTAACTTATTTGCTGTTTTACAAGTTGTGTGTTTACTGAACCACAATTTAAATCCTAAAACTCACTTTTAATAAAACATTTTTTTAAATAAAACACTTTCAATAAAACATTTTAATAGTTGGTTGTACTGAAAAGTCATTGTTCTGCTAAATGCATGACTGCATGTGTAAATACTAAACAGGACAAAGAAAACCATAAACTCTTTCTTTCTAGCACCTGAAACATGGGAAAGCCTGTATGAAACATATCCAGCTCTTTCTGGCATAATTTCTATATCAGCAAAAGCCTCTTAGAAGAAATGAACCCTAACCTCAGTCTCCTATGGAAAGCTGAATAGGTAACAGCAGGTAACCAGGACAGGAATTAGATCTTACCTAATGAGTTTATGATGGGCTAAATGTATAGCAACTTCCTGAGTCAGGATTTGGACAAGGTACTGGGTTTCCACTGTTATTTTGGATAAATATCCAAAACTTCATGGTTAAATATCCTAAAAGAACAATGCTTTAACTGCAACAGCCTGCAAAAGTGGCAGCTGTCTTTCCCCACAGCTTCAGTCATGGAAGCATTTTAAGACAGCAGAACTCTGTATCCAAAAATGAGGAAGGCAATAAACAGTGCAGAATCCGCGGCTTAGATTTTACACAGTAGCAACCACTATTACACCTCTCAAGTAAATACAGAATTATAAGATACACTACAGCATATACATGGGGTAGGCTGGGTGGTAGGCAGGCAAGAAAGAGAAAGACTGAAAGGCTGAAGACAAGGAGAAAGTTATCAAAAATACGCCTAAAAGTTGAGAGGATGGATGGTTTTGTGGTTCTGACATCGTCTTCCTGTGCACTGTGGTGGAAATCGTACAGGCACTGTACACTTCATTTCCTTAACCATGAAACCAGAACAGGAGCGCTTCATCTCCACCAGCACTGCAAGGATGAATGCCGTAAAGATTTGGAAGTTCAGATCCTCTAACAGGGAGACATTTCAGAGCCCCATGTGAAAATCATATTAGATTACGCAAAGCTTAAAGCTTATAATTGCACATTATTTCAATATCATCTTTCCGGACAATTTTGGTTTGCCATGCTGAACTGTAAAGCTTATGAATTAAAGACCTGTGAATGGTTATAGTCTCCATATAACCAACAAGGTAAAAATTTCAATGGCTTTCTATATAGAAAGAAGAAAAAGGGGAAAAAAGGTCAGACTGAATTTTATCCCAGGCACTTTTATTGAAGACTGCGCTTAGGAGGTCGCACAGGACAGAGGTCTGTATTTCTGATCTAGCATCAGAAAACAGAAATAGCAACAGAGAGTGTTATATAACTTATGTTGCTAAGGGTTAGACTGTGACGCAAAGGAAAACTATATTTTATTCATTACAACCCCAAGGAGGAGGGAAAGAGAAAGGCAAGGCATGCTGCAAAGAAGGGGAACTGGAGTACACAGACAAAACTCTGGAAGAAGAGGACTTGGGGGTAACAGGAACCTCTGCCTCTGTCATCTGCTCTCCCCCACAGGGATTTATCTCACAGAGGGCCTGTTCTAGTCCATCCATAAGTGAACCTGATAGAAGCGGTCTGATAAAACCACAGACAAACCATGGGTGTAAGTTTGCAAAGCTTATTCCAGTAATTCTAACATCAGAGGATTTTACACTAATAAATATTTTAAATATTTAAAACTTAAAATATTAAAACACACCCTAGACACAACAAGTATTAGCAAAAGCTTACTACTGAAACAACTCATTTGCTCATCTTTCAGAAACAACTGCTCAGTTGAATCAGATGTCTATGAACAGTAAACCTAAAGTAAAATGATATTTTCATTAATATGTTACTAGGTACGTCTACCAGTTCTCATAGAAAGAACCTTTTCTTCAATATCATAAAATATTTTAACATACTTTATGTTTTTAAGGTTCTAAAATTAATATATAGAATTTTACTTATTATTTTAAAAATCACTCCAGTTCAGGTTCTATTCCCAATAATTCTAAATACATAAATGATACCTCCCTTTCATAGCATAAGCTTTTCAGTAAACCAAAAGGTACACAAAGTTTCCTTAATATTTTTAATGCTTGCATTCTACATTTAATAAACTACTTCAAAAATCAAGACAGATACTTAAATGCTGTTCAGTAAACATCACCACTTGACCCACAGATACACATGAACCCAGAAAGCTCCTGCCTTGAGGAGATTGCCCTGGAGGGCAACCACACACACACAAAAAAGATGAGTGATAGTATCAAGATTTCAGTTTCTTGTTGCAGTTTCATGCTTTAGAAGAACTATGTGGCTTGTGTGGACTGGCAGAATTTTTTTGGTTGGGGAGGGGAGGGGTTGGGGTGTCGAGGCTTTGGGAGTTTTTGTCTGTCTTCTGTTTGTGCTGTGGGGAAATTTTGTTTGTTTTGAAATTGCCTATAAATACAAAGATTGTTCTGAGAATCTGACAGCAAAAGGGACCTCTCTGGAGCTGTGACACTAGCTGGCCATGGAGCTCATAGGTACCCATGTCGCAGTATCTTGTATCTCTGAAGTTGACGATACTACAGCACAATTTAAAAGGGATTTCCATCTCTTTCCACGTAACTTGGTCCCACAGTTTTACAGAAGACATGAGACTTTGCTAGATGCACAGAAAGAACGGCCCCTTTCACTGACTCTTCGTTTCACACACATTCCTTTCTTGTTTGGGAATTCCATATATTCTTATTTCTAAAGAAACTAGGACATTTGAGAGGCTGTACATAAGTAATTACCATTTCCTCTCAAAATGCTTTTTGGAGCATGTGCAAGTTTCACCACCCCTGAAATGCCATTAAAAGGCTAAGCTGGAAGATGCAATGTCTTTCTTAAAGGGGACAAAGCAACATTTTCAGAAAATAACTTCTGTTGCAGTTCAGAGGGACCACACTACCACAGTAAATATTTAGTTAAATCTCAAGAATACCTAGTTCTTCCTCTTTTTTTTCCTTCTTTCTTTCTCCCCTCACTGATATGCTAGTATGTCTTATTTTGCTTATTTTACTGGAAATCTTCAAATCTGCAGTGACCATTTTATCATGTCCAGCTTATGTCCTTCTATGATAACACTGCCATTAACTTCAAGCTCTTCTCCCTTTTTGGTATTACCCTACCTGGTATATTCACAGACAGCAATCATAACCCCTAGCCTGCATTCTGCCATGCTAAACATGACAAACATAGTCATCTCCTGTAATATGTACCCTCTAGGGGTTCTTTGTTCCTGTTCCTATAATATTTTTAAGACCCTAACTTGATTTGATAAACTAAATGACGTCTCAGATCTTCTGGAGAATCTCAGTTGTTTTAAACTCAGTTTGATAAATGGAGTAACCCTGCTTTACAGGAATGTACCCTTCAATACCACCTCCAAGACTGCTTCAAGAGAAATCTACTAAAATCTTCAGAAGGGAGAAACAAAAGACAGCTCAGTCCAACAATAAAAAGTCTTCCACATCACTTGTTTTAGTCCCACCAGAAAAGCTGAAATGAGAACAACTACAAGTTTACAAAAATACTTATCAGTATTTATTAACTGTAGCTACTGAAGTGAAAAACATTCTTAACATTTTAGTTTAGCCAGTTATTGTCTGGCTCCCAGACTTCTGAAAACAGTTATGTAACAGGAAACACTGTTTTAACATGGACAATTGCAATAGAGATGGATATGGCTGTAGGCCAGAGTGCTGTACAACACCAGAAGGCCAGATCTGTAGAAAGGATCTGATACATGAAATTTGGGGTTCTATTCCCAATATACTATTTAGAATACTCTCAATCTAAATACCATACGTATTTCAGTTTCCTAAGTTTCACTGTAAGCCCCACCATGCATAGCTGCCGTACCTCCCTCTAGATGAGTAAGAATGGCTTGGTACCACTTCACCCTGACCCCAAGTATGGTGCAGAAACTGGATTTCTCCTGACTCTTCCCCCACATGGCATAAATGCAGGTTCTTCTGACAGCTGGTAGTGGCTGATTCTTTTACAAGTCTGAAGAAAATTACATAGCTCTTTTTTGCAGTATCAGGATATAAACCCAGGTTTTATTCACTCCGCTGCTGCAGGTGGTTCCCACTGCTTTCTTTTCCACCACAGAAGAGGTCTTAAAGCTAGGGGTACAGGTAACACCTACTCTTCCTGTTGAAAATACCTACCATACAGAAAACAATAAAAAAAAAGTTTCTCAAGTCTAAAAGATCAGATCAGAAAGCGTGTTCCATCTGGTACACTCACCAAAAAAGATCCCTGACCCAGTCCCCATTAATGGGCCATTCCACTCTGTTATGGGATGAGTGTTTCATGGGAAATGCATAATCTAGTCCAGAAAATTCGGTTTTCAAAAGACTTAAGATCTAGTAAGGTAATAAAAAAAAAAAATCAGAAGTCATGTAAAAGAGAGCATACTAAATTAATCTTGACAGCACATTTCTTATGTTGTAAAAAGTGTTTTTTATAGGTAAGGCTACAACATCAGTAAGGATATCTGCCCACCGAGTGGACACTGCAATAGAGAATTGGCAATCACTGATACTGGCCTCCACACAGAAAAGAGAAACAGAAACAAGCATGGAGCCAAAATTTGATTTCAGTTTTATTTACAATAAAAGGAATAATGTGCACATATTTGCTTGTGAACACCTGCATGATATTAAATTTGTTTTTACAGTTACATAGATTGTTCATGTTCTTACCAAGATAAATGTACTTTGCTTCAAAATTTCAGTTAGAAGTTTGTGCCATGCCTTTATCAAGCATATTCAGATTCATGTTAGAGTAAGCACAAATCAATTCGTATTTTAATGGTGCCATCTGTCAGATTTTTTTTGTATTCTGCTGCCAAAGCAGCGAAAGATCAAATGAAATAAAATCTAGACATGAGGTTTCATTTATCCTGCCACAAGAAATAATTTTCAAGGTGGCAAAGACAGATCTGTTTGATAATTATGTATTTTCTGCTAAATTGTTCCATATGCTTAGGATATTTGGGATTTAGCCAAGAAGAAAAGCAAAATCACTGCTTGTAGTTGAGAAGTTCCTCCCCAAAATACACATCAAGTTATCTTTATGCGGTTGATTCTTAGGTAAAAAGATTTACATTAACTATTTCTTTTACTATGTTCATCAGAAAAAAAAACAACACACAGTTACAGAAATATAAGTATTTAGCTTAACAAATTAAAATGTAAGCTAAAATAGTGCAAAAATACTTTGAAATACTCTATTGACAATTTCACTCAATTGACACCATCTGCTTTACTAAACCATTTGATTTATTAATAACATTTATAAATATGCTCCTTTGATGACTGCCATTAATGACAAGATATATTTTTATATAAAATAACCCGTTGCAACTATTCACCATATTTGTTTAATCTTTTAATAGAAACTAAGTTTTGCTTCCATATTTACGACATTTGCTTTAGTTCTAAAATTAATCCATCACATTAAAGATTAGCTTTGACAAACCACAACGAGAATCTATTATTAGTTTTAAGTCATTAGTGAGGGAGATGCATATAGGACAGATGAAAAGAAGACATGGAGCTCTCTGTGGGATTCAGATGGTGAATGTTAGTGAGAGGAACTCCACTTCCTTCCTGCATCCCAGCCCTTTGTGCAGGAGGATGCTGAACTCACCACGAGTGTTTTAATTAGAGTTTATAAATTACGGCATATTCTGATAATAACTTTTTTTTTCAAATACACCGTTGCTATGAATTGTTTTGTAGAAATAAGTCTGGATTGATTCCAGGCACAACTTCATATTAACTGCCCCGACCTTACAGTACAAAAGAAGGAAGAGCAACATGAGAATTTTTGGCAAAAGCTATACACATCCCTCTTACTGCCTAGCACATCACCATTTTTGTAACACTACTGCTAATCATAATTTAAGGATTTAATTTTACCACTACATTTAATACCTCACATAAATTTATCAAAGGACATAAAAGTATGTTTCCATTTTGAAGCAGTTTTCATCTCTGTTGGAGAAGAGCTTGCATACAAACACATTCTGGATATAGTTTATTAATTCTGCAGTTCAGCTTCAGATATCTGAATTCCAAATGAATATAAAGTTGAATGATCCTCATTCTTGCAGCAAAACATAAGTAATAAGATGGCAAGAAATGCCGTGGTTCGAAGAACAGAAAAGTTTGATTTAGAAAGTTGAGACAGCCCTCAAACACTTGCACAAGGCTATGCAAGGCTATTGGAAAAGTTCATGATTTATGTTATTTTACCAGTTTAGGAAAAATGAAATGAGTCTATACTGTTTCAGCTTTGTGGCACATATGTATAAACTACTCAGCAAAATAAAATAAAGTGCACCCTGCTAAAAGCATAACAGGTCTCTCAGGTATGTTTAATAGAAACACAACAGAAAAATTCAAGTGCAAAAGGAAATTAAAAAGGCATATTACTGGTGATGACTATACTAATGTACGAGCAGAGGAAGGTACTGACCTGTACAAAGATAAAGTAGCAGGTGGGATAGACATGGTCTGTTTTGCACAAAGGATATCCAGAACTTCTGAGATTTAACTGATCTTGCTCAGTCTCACAAAAAGACAGACACAAAATTGCCAGGAGTTCCTTCTTCAGGACAGCTTGACTTTGCAGTGAAGATAAAAAGTTAATATTTCCATGAGCTTTCCTAGCCTACTTCTAGCTTTAGCAACAAAAGAAGTTATTAAAAAAGTAGTGTCTAATGTATCAGATTTATTTTCTTGCTCTTTATGCAGGCTGTGAAAACTTTCGATACTTGTCTCTCTCCTCAAATATAACTGGCATAATTTAAGGGTGAATTATAAATAAACTATAGTGATTTCAGTAATGTATTTCTCATGAAAGGAACTATGGGTGTTTAGTCTAGTTAGTACTGTAGTAATTTACAGCTTTCTGCTTTTATATACCAAATGGCATTTCCATTCTCAGATCCTAGTGCCAAAAAAAATCTACTATTTCATTCCAAACATTTAGCAGTATTGCAGTATGCATACACAAATATATAGCTGCCAGCCTTGCAGAATGAATTCAAGTGACAAATACTTTACATCCAAGCTGGAATCAACTTACTCTGCAAGCAAAACAGCAAAAGCTTCTGCTATAAGCAATTCATCATGCTTATAAAATAAATAAAAGAATCAGAACTGATTGCAACTTTCACTGTTGCACGGCATAAAACAACAAAGATAATCAGCTTTTATTAAAAAAATTATTACTTGCCTCTCTTATTTCCATTTATCTTATGCATGTAACTTTCTTACACAGAATGTTTAAGTGGGGTGACAATCTTTCAATTCAATTTGAGTAACAGGTAGTCCATTATCGCATTCAGAAAGTAGACAGCAACATTTATTTTCAGAGATGTACATAGAAAAGGTGATGCTGCAGGAGTGTTATATTTGAACTTACTGCATCAGCTAATGATTTACCAGGCTGAGATTCACTTTTGAGTTACTAGAAACTACACAATTACCATTTAAGTGTAAATTGCTTAAAGCTATTATCAATGTCTTAAAAGGAAGACAGTTCAGTTTGCGGCCTTAATATAATCTAAATGAAGTAGATATCCCATTACATGAATTTTTTTTTTTTTATTTCCTAGGTTGTTTTTTCGACAAAAGAAAGTGGCATTTTGGGAAACTTGTTAGTGGTTTGGCTCCTCCTGAGTACAATGATCAATATCAGAAGCAAAACCATAGAGCTATTGAAATACGGAACTGATTCCCTACACATCTCACAGATGCTGCCACATGAGCTACATCCTGTTAAGCATTAAGTTTCTAATTAGGGGAGATTAAATCATCCGGTGTTATATCTTGGAAAGCGATAATCTTCACTACATATCTTCCAGAGAAGCTTCTACATACCTACAAGTCTGAAGTATACCTGTGCACATTAAATAGTATGTTTCGCAGTTTAAAAGCTCCTTGAATGAGGAGTTCAAATTTTTGATGTGAAGAAAGTTCTTAATAGCACGTACTGGGTTCTTCCATCAGAGAAGGCAAACAGGAAGGAGAGAATTTGGTCATGACATATAAAGTCAGTAAACAGCTCTGTAAAAGCAGGAATTCCCATCATGGAGTCCTAGAAGGCTCCACGTGAGAATCATATAGCTGTGCAGACAGTTCCATCATGAAACCCCAAGTTAGAACATCTGAAAGTGTCTGAAATGTAAGTATATTCTCACTGCTGTACCTTCTTAAAAAAAAAATAGAAAGAAATTAAAGCAATTTCTCCGAAAGTCTCTTCCACTTAATTTAACATGTCTCTACTTTGACATTTACTTTCATATGGCTATAGAGCGGGGTTAGCTAAAGCAGACAAAGACTCTTCAGAATACTTGAAAGATACCTCAAGTATGAAAATATTTGTATACGGTGTAAATTCCTGTGTTTTATTTTCATCTTGAATGAAAACGTGGCCCACTTCATGAACACGAGCAACTGTAAGCTTGGGGGGCCATTACCAAATCCAAAGAGAGACAGATCTTTTCCTGTATGATTTCACCCAGATAAGAGTTCCAAGCAGCACATGGCTTTGAACAGCACTGAAAGAGTCTGCACAAGTCATTTTCTTCCAGATGGGTTTAGAGTAGAAGTGTTTTCTGAACAGTTATAACCATCTAATAGTATATCATTTGGGTCTGTCCCCTTCCACTTGATACTGCCTTCCCTCCCCATTCATTTCTGTTCCTTAATTAGACAAATCCTCTCCAAGAGATTATGAAATAATTTACATATGGTTTTCCTGGGAGAGAAGAGGAAAAATGAACACGGCTATATTCGTTTCTAGGACGCTTAGGAGCTTAAACTGAGAAAATAAGGTGAAGGGCAGTCTCAGCTATTTAGGTTAGTCTGACCAGCTTAGTCACTAACAGTCAGGTACCCTCAGTTAGAGGAAGGCACAAAAAGACAGCAGATAGTTTTCTGCCTCTTAATGGAGAGAGACACTATTTGAAGTACAAGAGTGGGACCCCTTCCAAAAACATGTCTTTGTACACAGATGTAGTGACTCACTTGAGCCATAGTATTCCAGAGAGAAGATGAATTTAACAGCATCAGCTGCCCCTCAGCACTGCTACTTGATCTAATGAATGGGAATGTAACTAAATATTTGCACAAGAAATGCATCTCCTTTGCATTACAAACACAGACTGGCATGGATGTTACAGGTGACATAAAATGACAGCAAAGTAATTTGAAGTTGCAAGGCGTGGAATGAAAACACTTGCTAAGGTTCCTCTCAAACACAGTCATGTTTCTTGATTTTGTACAAGTTTTTTCTTGCGTTCTTCTGTTTCGGTCTAATTCAGATGGATTTAAATCTTGCAAGAAACAAGCTTATAAGACTGCACCAGCATTCTTGCATACAACAGATAGAGCCTAATGTAATGACATTTTTTAAAGTTTGCCTGCTCAGGCACTTCCTCTTTTGTCATTAGTATCTCTCATGCTTTCGTCTCTTTAGTTACAAGAGGCACTGTAAGACGCATTAAATTTTTTACATTGTAAGTAATCCAATCCTCTGCTTGAATTATGTTTTTCCTATATAGCTTATAACAGTTATTACAATATTCCACCATTCCATCTTTTTCCAGGCTTCCTTATTGCTTAATGTAAAATGTTCTTCATTATTTTAATGATACTTTTAAACTTCTCATCTGTGCACACTGATTTTATAGCTTTCTCTCTCTTTTATGAGGTGTCTGTCTTATTTAATTCTCTGATATGCATCCTAATGATTTTGTAAGTGTTCTCTACTTTCATCCAGTCTTGCATGCAATTCCATTTTTTTACACTCTGTATTTTACTGAGAACACAATTTAAGAAGAGGTCAAAAATACAACGACTGATCCATATCATGCATTCATGACTTCTTGAAAGTTTGCCCCAACTTCTGATTTCTAATATATCCTAAATCACACATTATGATGAGTAGGCAGCTCAGAACCATTTGGTGAAGGGTGATCTGCTTGCACACACAGGCCCACTTAGAATATTTTTTTTTTTTTACAATCAAGCTTTTTTTTGTTTTCAAAAGTTAGCCTATTACTTGGCCTGTCCAGCAAAACCAGATTCTATTTTTGAAGCCTATTCTCTTTATGTAAAACACTTTTAATTAAGTAAGCAGAAGCTGTGTCTGAGAAGGAAACCACCTAGCACAACATAATACTCAAAACTCCAGGCAATTAACCACCTTTTTTTTAAAAAAACATTTTCTCAATCCGTACTCCTTTCTGTATCACTATTGCAAAAACATTAAATCAGCAGCAGAAACACCCTACCTTATCTTGAACTGAAACTGCCTAGCAACCTTTTCTTCTGATACGGTTTCAGAGAAGCAAATGTCTTTTTGCTCTTGAATTCTGAAGCGAGTTAAATATGTATGCAGTGGTTTTAAAATGTTTTCAAAATAGACAAATCAGAATAAATGCAATTGTAAAGCTCACTGACAGTGTTCTGCTAAAGTATTTCTAATTCAGCTCAAACATACAAGTCTTGTAACATCAGCAGTTTATCCTCAAAATTCTTGACAAAGATCTCTTGACTTCTGAGGTACTAGAAATGTCATGTCTGAAAAAAATCACGTTCTAGTGCTAGACCCACTAAAATGGAAAGCTAGCATGAACATCAGTAGTTTAATGCCTGAGCTCTTAATGTCCTTTTCTCCTCCCACACAGACAAAGGTACAAAATGTTGGCTAAATCTCACCCAAGCCACAGCCCCTACTGTCTATAAAATTTGTTATTACCAAACAGTAAATTTGCATTAGCAACTACAGAAAAATTATGAATAAAAGTAACAAGTAAAAAAATGCCTGCTGCATGCTTAGAGGAAAATGGTTTGCAAAATATTAGTTGTACAGCAATTAAACTCTTTTCCCTACAATATCACACCCATGTAGAACATGTTTCTTTTAAAAGCATTAACAGCAGCTATGACATTCTTAAATTTGCCTGAAGTAATAACACTGAAGCAGTAAACTTACTACTTTTAGAAACATGCATTATAATGAAGATATTAGATTTTACCCGATTTGCCTAACACATATACCATACTCTGTTTTAAAACATTCACATAACCCAAGAACTTGAAGTTTAACCAGGCTGTGAGTAGGATGATTTTCCTCAACTTTCACAGTGTACTTTCTTTTAAGCCATTCCCAAAACATAGCTCAGCAAGCCCTGAACTGCTTGTTCAAGTAGATTGGTGTTTCTCCTAAGACCATTAAAAGATTAAAATAAATAAAATATCTGCTGTTAAAGATCTGAAAAACCATTATACACCAGTAAGTTGCTCACAACACTGATTAAAACCAACCCAAGCTTTGCTACACAGGTCAGCTGAACTCAGGTTTTTATACGTTTTTAGCCTTTTTAATGTTGCTTTTTAAAGAAAGAGTTAACGGCATTATTAAATGTGGAATGTTAAGTGTTTATGCAGTAGTCTCCCTTAAATGTGGGACATATCCTCAGTTGCCACAAAGTGGTACTTAACACAACGCTATGTTTTCTTAAGTAGAAAGTAAAACCAACAACCAAGCTGTGTATTTTTTTCCTTAAGTGACTAAGTGATACTGAACTTATTTCACAGCATGATAATTAATCAGTCCAGAAACACCACACTAAGTCAACCTGCACCAGCCTACAAAAATGAGAGTTAAGTCACTGCATTTGGAAGACTCAAGACTTTGCTCACACAAACAGTTGCCCTTCCTAAAGCAGATGTCCCCAAACCGTGCTATGCATTAGGAGCCACTGCCCCTGACATGGGGGTGAGAATGAAGACGCAAAAAAAAAAGAACAGAAAAATAAAAGAGGAGTCATAAGCAGTTACGACCACTATGCAATAAATGCTCATTCCCTTAAAGCCTAAAAGCATGTGTGTGCATCTTTCTGAGAATACCCCCATCAGGCTCCCAGATTCAGAGGATGAAAAAAGAAGGCCAAATTAGATTTATATGGGAGCTGAAAGGCAGTTTGCCATTTTTGAGAGCAAGAAGTGGGCAGAAGGTTACAGGACCTTGTAAGTGTAGGATCAGGAATAAACTATTATGTCTTTGTCAGAGAGGGTCAAAGGTGGGTGGGAATTTCTGAGCTTCTAATGCATCAGTGGTAGTTCTCAACTTAAAGCAGAGTTGTGAAAAAAAAAAGCCTTGAGAACAACGGCATATGACATACATACAACGCAGCAGAATGGCAATTAGTGTGCAGTGCTTTTATAGTTAGCCAGTTGCACCTAGTCACCTGATAAAAGTTTAATTCAGATTCTTTTTTTTTAAACACACATAAGGAATAAAACTTCACTTTTGCTTTTATCTTGCACTTAAAAAGAGAAAAGCAAATCTCAGAAACATACAGTTGTTCAAATTTGTAACCTCTCACTTGGGCTTTGAAGCTTAACAACCACATACCAAACCGTATACTGCTTGTGGTTTTAAGACATAAAGGCAATGAACTCTTGTTCCCTATCACAGAGGCGACAGTCACCTGCTGAATCACCAAAACCATATCCTGGCACACACACATTTCTTCTGAGCTGTTTCCCATTCAGTTGCTTGTTTTGGTACATCTTCCTTCTTTCTTCAGAAAAAAAGGTCAGCAAGAGGTGTATGCTGGTAAATTGTAACTTATCATCAGACTTATTAATATGATACTGCTTTAGCCACAAAAAGGGGAGGAAAAAAGGCTTCCTAATTTTTTGAGGTGAGGCATGAAAAATCAAAGAAGAAAGTGAAGTAATTTAATTCCTTGTGGAATGAGATCTATGGGAAGTTGGACCTGTATTAACAGTATCCTACTTCTGAGCCTTTGGTTCCTAAAATCAGAGTTTTCTCTTCCTATAACAGTTTTTCTTCAATATGTTAGAACAAAGCAAAAGCTAATCAGATATTACATACTGTTTGAAAAAGAGCCATTTGTTAGGCTTTTGATTTGTAAAAAAGACGAGTTAATACCAACTAGAAAACGACAGCTAATACTATAGATTATTTTTTTAATAAATCACTAATTCTGAAATGGTTATACTCTTCACTTAAGAAAAAAATCATATTGAAATAACTGTTCTTTTTTATACATCAGCATTAATTTTTATTATAAAGTCTAGGAATCTAAAGTGGTTTTTAATTTCCCTTTTACAGTTCCCAGTTATTTTCTTATCCATCAGTTTCATTAGGGAACTCAGCTCACGCAAATTTGGACCTGGTACTCAAACATTAATTCAAATCCTTTTTTTTTTCCTACTGAAATAATACCTTAAATTTATCTTCACTGAACTGATGGCTCAACAGCAACTTCATAGAATTTTTGCCTGGGGAATTTCTCTACAATTTTAACTGAAAAACAGAAACTGTCAATTATATTCCACACATGAAAGAGGATAGTTTATTCTACTAGTAAAAGGCAACGTTGAATTTTGCAACTACTGCATTAAAAGGGTATGGAAGTGGGCTTGGAAGGTTTCTTTAAAAGACCATTCAATTCCAACTCTTGCTTTATATAAATGTTATCGAATAAGCACTTTCTAACAGAAATATCTCTTATTTGAATTGAATGAGGAAAACATACATTTCACCAAAAGAGATGAAGTTGTATTTTTACACCAATTGATAACTTTTCAGCAATTTAGCAGAAGGCTTCCTGCAATGGCTGAATTACAGCAAGGGAATCAAGTGAGCTTTTGGAGGACTGCTTCCTTTCCAGACCAAGACTTTCTTTTTCTCTACTTGGGATATGGGAGTTACTCTCAGCTTATTTCACTGCCAGAGCCCATGGACTTACCTTGTTAAAAGCCACATGCATGTCCTCGGTCTGAAAGATGATTCTTTTCTTGTCCTTTGCAGAAACCTGTAGTCACCCCCTGAACTTCACAGGCTGCCATTGAGATTGACAGCGAGACCTCAGCTGTACTACACAGGGGGAAGAGGAATGGATCGCTTGGGACAGAACTGGAGGGATTGTCTGGAGAGATGCTAACTTGCCAGCTTGGTGATACATAAACAACACTGAAGACCCCATAAAAGTCAAGGGAAACAATATTAACTGCTCTCCTGCTGTCCACAAACCCAGGCACCCTTCATAAAAGGGCTGTTTGTCTATTTGTCAGGCATGATTTGCCCCTAGCCTCCAGATGAGACAAGTATTCTCACCGGATAAAAGGAAGAACTTCTTCACTTAACTAAGGCAGTAGCTTTTCACAGTAGTACAACCACGTTACAAGAAGCACTGAGGGATTCAGTGTAGCTGATGTTCCTAATGCTGAAGGTAATTAATTGCAAGGGCTCCTGTACAGGGCTTGCAGTCAGCTAATATGGATCAAGACAAACAAAAGGAAGGGGGACACTTCAGAAATACACAGGCTAATACATTCCTAAAAGCTCTTAGTCATGGGGCTTGAACCCTTCCTGCAGGAGATCATTACGTTTTGAGTTTTACCTTCAAATGATGATGGGGTGCATGAAGAGGGGGAATTTTTTTTTTCCTTCTACATCACTAGGTATAACTCATTAGCATTTATGCCACCTGATAACATACCGACCAGGAATTCATATTTGCATCACTATCCTTCAAAGGATCAGCTACAAACCACACAATTATGTAACTTAACATCAGACCCACTAATAGGCTTCACCTGTCTACAAAGTTTCCCATTAACTAGGTCAAGAAAGCATATTAAAAAAAGCCTTCAGTTTCAATGTGCTGTATGATACCAGATGCATTTCAACACCCTTTAATGTGATCAAATCAACAGCCTGGTTTCTGGTAAGATATTACACATAGCACCAGACAGAGCATGACGGTATCAAAGCAAAATTCAGAGCAGCTGTGAGGACAAGCAAGAAAGACTCTTTGTTTTGTTCTAGGCACATCTCTTATCATTGTCTGGTAAAAGTAAACCAAACAACAAATGATATAAGCAAGGAGGAAACTGGAGGCTACCCTTACTTTTCCCTCCAAAAAAGTAAAATACAGAATATTAAAAAATGCGGCATAAAGAATGGCATCAATAAAGGAAAGACATCATCCTTCAGCTTGTAGCTCAGATGGAGACACCAAGAGGAAAAAGGGAATTCATTCACAAAGCTAGTGTCTTCTGGTGGCCCACAGGAATTGTACTGGTAAACATGTGACAACAGAGTTAGAATATTTGACCAGTCAAGCTGTGGACATACTCCAGTAATTCCTACTTTATGCAATCAGTTAGAATTTGTCTTGAGGGGCAAAGTATGTATATCTTTCAGCTTATTAGACGTTATAGAATGCCACGCATAAAGTGTGCAGTACTGTGCAGTTCAAAAGGCTGTGCAATTCATGGGTTGAATTTCAAGAGGAAATTATTCAGTGGAAAAAAAATGAGCATCTCTTTCTTCAATTAAAAACAGAGTTTAGCATGCATCACTAAGGGCAACTAACTCCTATTTGTAGGTCCCCTTTAATGTTCATAGCTGGCAGGCAGCAAACCTACATTTTCTTAAGGCAGTTCCAGATAACCATTCTAGTTCTTACAGTTTAGTTCATTTAAGTCTCTAGAATAACTATGGTAAGTTTTATCATTTACATAATACCTTGTTAAACACACAGATTGGACACTGCACTGATGAGCAGGAGCTCCCAGGAGACTTTTCCCAGGAAACATTTATCAGTACCTTATTTGAAGCTTTGAAGAGCACTTTTGAAATTCATTATTTTTTACCTCTCTAAAAAGACGTAACTAATAAATTAAAAAATTACAACAACTGAGCACTGGTAAATAGAATTAGCTTCTAGTTATCTGGCTGGATTTCCAAGACAATTCACAAGGCAATCATTCTCTAAGTAAGTAGTTTATGAAAGCATGTATGGAGCAGAAACTGTTTTAGCAGAGGTGAAGTTCTTGTTTACTTAGGAAAAATAAACAGTGTTATAACTGGCTAGAACTGTAAACATCTACAGAGCTCAATCATACAAGCGTGTCTTATTTCCTGTTTGACTTTATTTGTATTCTGATAAGGAAAAACTAGGGTATTTCTCCCACTGGCAAGCACACACAGGAGGAAAACTGCTGAGCCATAAAGGCGCAGACAGCAGTAAAAACTATTCCAGTATTAATAGATTATTCATACACAGTTTTAATATGCATTCATACTGAAGCCTTAAATAAGTAGGACATATTTCTAAGGTCATAGTTAAGCAAACCATACTTCTTCAAATTCAGGTGGATGAATCATGAAGCCCATGGAAGACAAATGTTGAAAGCCCAGTGCTACTTCTAATTATAATTCTCCACGCAAACTGTCATTGAAGGAAGGAGCAACAGTTGTGGTGATTTGCACAACAAAACCAAAAAGCTCCAAATCGCATTATCTTTAGGTGCTACGGTGCAGCAATAACATTAGCAAAGATTACAATACTTGGAATACACAAGGCCAGAGAAGCAGTGGTACTTCCTGAGGCTAGGCTTTTTATCTTGCTACTTGTTCTGGGTTTGAATGTCATACAACAGTGTCAATCTCCAGAACACTGATGTTGTAAGAACAGCATAAATTATATTTCAGGCTCTGATCTTACAAACAAGAGTCAGGAATCCAGAGCAAAGCCCAGAACAGTATGTTTAAAACTAATCTCCCTATTAACAAGGGCTACAGAGAAAAAACAAATGCTCTGCATACTGGGATAGAGTTTTCAAGAAATTTTACAACAGTTTTGTGGAACATAAGAGGATTCTACACTGACTTTTCATATGCGTTTGATTAAATAATACACATAGGGCAGAGAAGAAGAGATAACCTTTCATTTCTCTTCCTTGCAAAGAGAGTTCCAACAATGATTAACATCAATCACTGAAATACCAGAATGTAACAGGAAAAAAAAATCCAAAGAACACATTAACTGTTAGCGTTTATACCTGGTTTCTCCTCTTATCCTACAAATACATTATCATTTTAAGCTCTTGCTTTGTGATATAAACAGAATTTTCAATTTGAGATGTTCAGTTTGGCTTATATTAAATTGCACCAATCCACGGGGGTATAGAGCTGCCCAGCTGCATCACATGCCTAGTAACACAGCACTCCTAAAAATAAAAGCGAAGATTGTGAAAACATACACCTTTTGAGATTCAGGGTGACATCACAGTTACATGGCTCTAATCATCATTTTTGAAGATCAGAATTTAGGACTTCAAAGCTTAAATCCCTACTTATCATCTGTTACGTAAAACACAGGCTAAAATAGTCTGTAGCAGACAGTCCCAAATGCTCTGTGTGAATCTCAGGGGATTGGGGGCAAGGGGGGAGGTTTGGACAAAAAAAAGAAAAAAGGAGACAGTGAAAGAAAAAGCAAGGATTAGGAAATAACTTGAATGGTATGATAGTCAGATACTGAAATAACTATATAATTCCAAGATACAAAATTCACATTTTGTAATAATTTTGGATTTGGGCCAGGGGGGAAGACCACACAAAAGGAAACAGAGTTGGTTTGTTTGGGTTGGGGTTTCTTTTTCCCGGTTATTTTTTTCCTCCAACTCTCAGACAAGATTCAAAGCAGCTCATTCAAAACTGTGCAAATTAATTCATGTGCATGGTATAAAACACCAGATACAGAAAAGTTAGAGAACAACCAAACTATGGGGTATTTTCTACCTCGGGTATAAAAAAATAGCTTAAGACAGAGTCATAAATCAAATTATACTAGCCGAGCCCACTAGAAGCTGCTGGGAACAGTAAATTCCTATGCAGCATCCACATAAACACTCAAAAGCAGTAAGTGCAGCCTAACTCCATTGCTCTACAGGGCTTTAGCTTTTCCTAGTGTGGAGGTCAAGCATCTACGTATGCAGCAGCAGGAGCAGGGAAAGGAGGTAACATGGAAGGGAAGTCACACTTTCCAGAAATACATGAGGAAAACTGCATTAGACAGACGTGGCAGGTAAAGATGGTAACTGTCTAAAATAAAAGCAAGTCAGGACAGATCTAGTGTATTATCCTGGTCTTACTGGGCTGCGTTTTAATTATTTTTGTACTTTCAGGTTTCTGTTCCAGACTGCCACCTGACACTTGGCAGAAAGGCAATGTATATCTGCTAGACTGGAAATATGTTGCTGCCCTTCTCAGTGTGACAGAATAAATGCATTGTCTCCCACTTGGCCTCTCTTTCCCATTTGTACATCTTAGCCATACTCTCCAGAACGGGAACCACATGCAATCTGTTCTCTCCAGCACACAGTATGATAGAAAAGTGGGCATGACAGGAAAAACACAATATCAAAAAAATATATTTTATGTGATGACAATGGCTGCACTGCAAATTTAAGCTATACTGTGCCAAGGAATGTGTGTTAATTATATTACCAAGTTAAAAAAAAAAGGCAATGCAAACTTACTGGAAAAAAATATCTTAATTAGTTTGTTATTGCTGTGTTTGCCAGAATCACTAGCATCCCACATAAGAAACCAATTCTAAACTAATTTTGAGCGGAAACTTTCTTCTATAAATGCAGAATAGTGCCCAATAAGCCAGAGCGGAAAAAAATCCCACATACTTTAAACCACAGGAATTCTTAGTGAAATGGATGAAAGGACAATTAATAAGCAACATGTTCAATTTTGTTCCTAATGTATCGATACGCACACATAGCACAGCTACTTCATTTTAGATTCTGCAAGCTTCTCCTTTATTCTCAGTACACCTTTAAAAAGAAAAATCATGCCCCTAACATCAAAAAAGTGATCAGTCATACAAACTCTACTTTTAACCCTTTAATCTGTTTCACTAAAATCCCAAGAAGAACAATTATGAAAGTTTTTCCTTACCAAAGTATTTAAGTGATTATCAATTCATCATATAAGGCCCAAACCTAGAGGCAAAAGGGCTTTTTCCTTTAGTATGCATGGGGAACACAGGCTATGCTAAATGATTGTCCAGTTGTGCTCCAGATGCTGAGCTTGCACTAACCTACATCCACACAAAGAGCTGTTGTCCCATCTTCTACTTTATATTTTTCACTGCTGAGCGCACACATGCATGGGCACTTAACATCAAAGTGAACTGAAATAATACGAGGACAACACACAAAGTCTTTTCTGATTGTCAGCAGACACCTGCCTGATTCATCCTAGTCTCTTATAAATAAAAGCTTGCCTTAAGCCACTTTCAGAAAGTATCTTACATGCACAAAATAAACACTCTAGCGGTGATTTAAGCTAACCTGCTTGACTTTGAGGACTGCTAATCCACTTCAGTACAGCAGGTAGAACTGCACAGCTGAGAAGCGACACCACCCTAAAACACTTCTTAGCTTTGACTTGCCACACAAGACTTTACAAAGAGACAGACTTGAGACTCACCATTTTAATCCACTATTGCAATTTCCTTCTTGAGTCAAGGTCAAATTTGTACATATAGAAGCATGCCAGAGTGCCTGACATGGGGATACAGAAAGCTTTCTGACATCATCTGGTCTTGAGACTAACCTGACCACACCAAACTAGTGTATCTACAGGGTCACTTAGCAGCACAATAGCTTCACTAACAGGAACATCAAGAGCAACTCCTTAAGAGAATACAATCACCAATACAACAAAGGAAGAGAAAAATGCATACACCTCTTTCCTACAACCTGAAATACAGCAAGCATGCAGAGGTCTACAATATTTCAGTAGACACTATAGAAAAACTCACCTGTCTCTAGCTCCAAAGAACATTCTGTACCACTGTACCATCTTACTGACTATGGTCAATGGAAGGTGTTCTTTGGTGGCGTTTTTTATTTTTGTATATATACACACATATATATAAACACGCACACTTAGCTTTTAAGTAAAAACAAAAAAACCTTGTAGACATTTAGGCAAGGCACATTTATTCAAATAGATGTAATTTTTTGAGATGTCTTTCACAAAAGAGTTCTTTTTCTCCCCCCAGACTTCCGCCTTCAGAAAACAGACATTCACTCTAGATTATTTAAACTTGGAAAAACGCAAGTGTTTTCTTTGAAAAAAATATCTATTGTTACAGCAAAAACTTGGGTTTCCTTTCAAGCAAGATCATATGATTGCGCGTTTATATTTTACTTTCCGCAGGAATTTACACACCCCCCATTTGCATCCTGTTATTCATTTAGTGTTTCCCTTTACTTCAGCATGCTGCGTTAATAAAGTGGAGCTTTGGCTCGGTCTAGGCACTCAAGGTGACAATCAGTGCTCACTCTTGCATTTGTCAGATTTATTCTACAGGGTTTTCCGTATACATCCAACTACATAAAATACTCTTTCGGAAAAGCCCTTCTGAGAAGCACTGCATAGACAGATCACGAAAATCAAACCTAGGGGTTTTCAGAGGCTTTTTGCTAATTCTGTTCTTCAAAGCACTCATTCTTCTTTTGAAAGGTGAATTTCACTGAAATAGATTCCATGTTATTTCAGACAACTGAAACAGTAGAAAGATCTAATTTTCACTATTGTGTCTGTGAGTCATAAATTGGTTACTTTTGTTTATTTTCACTTAAGTCATCAATATTAGTCTTTAAATACCTTCAGATGGAGACTGATGACTAACCTGATTTGTAGTCCTACAATACAAAGGCCTGAAAAGAAGTAGCAAAAATACTTTCTCTGCTAATAAAACCCATTAAGACAACTTCTACTTAAGCTATTCTATCTGAAGGTATAATTTTTTTTTCCTGTAAAGAAATCATAGCCTTAAACTCTAAATCATAGCCTTAAACTTTATTCCAGGACCTTCAGAAGAGGTAGCAAGAATAAAAATCAAGCAGTTCCATTGCACAAGAAATTGAGATGAGAAATTAAGATTTGCTATTATCACTCCATCCCAAGTAAGATAAAAAATTTGCAATCTTGGATTTATTTCAGAAAACATAATTAAAACAACCACAACAAAGCACATTTCATTGAGACTAGAACTTCTTCAATTCACCAAGAGAACACAAAAAAGCAAAATAATTTCTTTTACAGCAGTCTACCTGAGATAACATCTTGCAAAGATTTTCATGAAACTGAGGTGCCAAGAGAACTCTCATTCAATGGGAGAAAATATTTTCATTTGAAAAAAAAATTGCTAGAAATATTTGGCCAGCTCTAGCCTTAGAGCTTAGACTTCCTACTAAGAACTGTCCTGAACAAGCACAGAAATCAGGACACTTGGATATATTCTTCAAGCAATAAAATAGAATATAAATTTATAAGCATTAATAAACTGAAGCCTGTTGACACAATAAATGAAAATAAACATTCTGTAGACGCGCAGGAAAAAGTGGAACTAATCTTAGACAGGTTTCTTGAGTCCTTTCATCCCTGTTTTGGAGGCTAACAAAATCTTAAACTGATGAGGACAGAGGTTATTTTAATGTCCAAAAAAGTTTAAAAACCACTTGAAATTTAGTATCAACTCCATTGCAATCAAGATTCTTCAGCTACAGCTGATCAATAAAATTTCATCTTCAATAGAATAATTGTAAAATCTCAGTGACTGCCAAAAGAAAAGGACAATTAATTAAATACAAGCTCCTTGCTTTATTCCTGCAATGAAAAGGATCAGACTATGTCTATGTCTGCCTTTGAACAAACTGGCACGAAGCCAACCAGTGCTCCTCACCCTACAGAGCAGCTCAGGTAGCAAAGAAGAGGGACAGGACTCCTTGGTAGCTCTGAGGTGACCAAGGACACACACTTCTGACCCATGACTACTCTGAGTGCTGCTGTATTACCCTTGCCAGGACTGGGGTCAGTGTGCACCTGCCCACATAACTGGAGAACCTTAGCTGTCGTTTTAATGCCTCATGTCCTGCATTAATCAGGGCTCGGACACAGGGGAGATTTTGCCTCTGTTCTTTACAAGTCACCTTTGCAATAAACTGTAGGAAGGGGCACTACCAATTACTTTATATCAAAGCAAAGTCATTTTCTATGCATCGTTAAGCAAAATACAACTGGATGAGAACTCATACGACATATTTTCAAGCAGTAATAGTTGTACAGAGGCAATTTTCAGAGGGGGAAAAGAGAAATCTCTTGGGTATCTTTGACAGTCTGATGAAAAGGACTGGAGGACTCATTAAGGGCATTATTACTTCCAAATGCAGGGCATTGAAAGACTGGTGACCTAAGTGAAATATAAGTAGTTACATTTGGTTTCAAGAAAGTGGAAAGCTTACTTTACACAGTTACATTGTATATATTCACACAACTGGAGTTTCTATTAAAATACAGATAAATTTAACAGTTTTAAGTACTTAAACAGCTGAAATCAACATACGGTATAAACTGAATTTTACGAGCAGTTCAAACCCAAATAAATTCCCAATGCTTACCGTCAAAAAAACTTTTAGCTCTCAGGTAACTGACACTAAGCCTAAGCACAGACAGCTTATCCAATTTGGCGATAACATCTTGAGGGAAAGGCAGCAGGCTCGCCAAGCGATCCAGCTCCGCATTCAAGCGATCCCTGTGTCTCTTGGATGGATTGGACTTGACTCCTTCAGCTGGGGACGGCTTTACTCTGTGGCAAAAAAACAAACACAATATAAACGCCAGGTCAGTTCCAAAACGAAGGCGATGAACATTGAAACCTTTGAGATTCAGCATTTTTTATAAGAAGCTTCCTTTATTTTCAGTCAAATTTCACTTGAATTCTTCCTAATGTTAGTATTCCAAATACATCAATAACTTTTAGTAATATTTGTGTGCAAATAAATTTGACAGTACAGTTTTTAACTTCAATAACAATTTCTCACAGATGTCCATAATTTTTATCAGTTTGGATCAGGCTATTATTAATTGAATACAACAAAAGTTTTAGCAAGTTGCTAGCCATCCAAAACTATACAGAAGACCATGAGATATAGCTCAGCCAGCACGTAAAATCTTTGTAGGAGTTCATCCTTTAAGTCATGTCTCAGCTGAAGGCATTTCATTTGAGTACAGCATGACAAAAGCATGCCTTTGTACCTCACAAAGAACAGTTTTAAAGGCTTTGTGTTATAAATTACATAATGAAGTTTTTGTAAACTTGCTATTTTCCATTCGTATCCACCCTGAGCTCCAATTCCAGATACTTGGATACTAACACTTTCCCATGTACACAGAAGTCTGGGAACAGGTTTAAATCCCTACTCATTTGAACTACAATTAGTCATTACAAGCCAATACTGAAACCAAATCATTTATCTACATAAGCCATAGTACATTTTATGTTCTTTATTAAACAGTTTTCTAATTAGAGTGACTCATTGACACTTTTCCAGTAATGCAGTTCTACGTGAGACCTACAGCAGTTATCAATTTGTGCTGCTCTCACAGAAATGCTGGTTCTGCAAGATGCATTGCTCAAAAATACTGAGCGTAAAGACATTCAGCAACTAATTTCTTCAGTATTTCATTTAGTCTGCTCCCGTCATCCTAATATCAATTTTATGATAAGCAATTGCAAAAGCACCAATAGTTATCTTTGCCACTGCTTAAACCATACAGAAAAGTAATTTCATCTTGTGTTTTCAATCAAATGAGTACAGTCTTATAGACTGTTTTCAGTCAAATAGAGCGGACGGTCTTATTTTTAGCTTTTTTTTACTTTATGTTTCAATTACACTTCTTGTTAGTTTAAATTCAAGCCCTTCTTTATACAGCCATTGCTTATTCAATTGTCACTTGTCAAAAACTGCACTTGTCAAAAACTAAGCCTGGCTGCCTGCTCCCCAGCACTATAACTGCCCTTTTCCACATTAAAGGAGCCTTATGTGGAGCCTGGAAACGTGAAGATGCATAATATAAAATGTTGTTAACAGACAGAAATATAATATATCAACAGAAATCACTTCCCAGATGGATAGAGTTAAACTTGCTGCAGAGTAAATATTGTAAATTAGTAGTGCTTTATCCTAAAAACATTTGAAAAGTGGGCAAAACAGTTGTATTAAGAATTACGAAAATTCTTTCTCTTGAAAAAAAATAGGCTCATCATCAATGGCAATGGATGACAAGCTATTCGGTTAGATGTGTGCTTCAGTCACAAATCATGACTTTGACACCAGCAGTTCATCGTAGTCCCACGTGAACATTAAACTTTAAGTAATTTAGCAAGGTTTTCTTCATATTCTCTTATGCTGGCAGAACATTAACTTGTACAAGCCATATGATTAACAAAACTTAAATACAGCCCTAAAAAATAAAGTTCAAAATCATCAAGCATTAGCAGCAACATTAAAGGGTATGTCTTAAATGTTTTTTATGTATTAGACTGTTTCTAAATGTAGAAACAAAATAATGGATTTCAAACATTAAGCATGTAACAGTTGCATAACAACCAGTGAACAGCTAACTACTATCAAATCAAAGTGGTCTGCTTCTGAAAAGCAGAGGACTCCATAGAAACCATCCAACACGCAAATTTTACAAAATAAATCAGCACTAAGTAACAGGCTCCTCTATCTTAACAACTGTCCCCTGCTTTGCTTTAAACTTGCAAATTGACAAAGTAGTTGAAACTATGTGCAACTGTGCAGTCATCTCATTAGACTGTTAATTAGATGTGATTGTTTTTCTACTTTAAATTTACTTTCTAAAGATTTCTCTTACTTTTAACTAGCTCAAAGCATTTCTGAATACTGTTACCCGTATTTGCAGCATAAATCTTGCCATATTCTCTCCCCCCAAATCAAACATTGATTATCCCTAATTTTCCCCTTTGTCACCCAACTAAAATTCATTACATAAAAATGGACCCTTCAGTGATGGAGGGAATAAGGGCGGAAGTGCCGGGGGCATAAGCAGCAAGCTAAACCATTTTCCATCCACTTACATAAACCCTCGATGCTAAAGACAGCCAAGCTTCAATGCAGAAAATTATCTTCAAGGCAAATTATGTGCGATGGCAAGATTAAATCCATACATGTGCTTTACTTAAAAGAGAAAAAAAAAGTCTAAAAGAGGGAATGTATTTAAGCTGACCTCTCCATTCTTAATCTTCTACCTTTCATAGGAAATCTGAATTCCCTAATCAAAGGCCAGAGGTCTCTGTACACTCAGTGCCTCTGAACCGATCTACAATCCTTATTGCCCAACAGCTGCAAGATAAGCAAGAACATTTAATTTTTGACCTCGCAATTTTAAAGGATTTGCCATCACAACACCAGCTGACTGCTGTTTTCACAGGTCTGCTACAGAATACTTAATCAGAAGTTTTCACTACACATGCTCATCATGTGCACCTTCACAGACATCAACACTAAATTATTAAAAAAGTGCACAATTACCTGAGTCTTAATTATTATCAAAAGGCCAAATTAAGTTTCAATATTTACATGCTCATTTATTTTAAAGTGAAATTGAAGCAGTTTCTGAGAAAATGCAAAGAGAGCACAAGTTTATTTTGTTCATGACAATATAAAACATTGGGGAAAAAAAGTATAAAACCCAACAAGCAAGCACTGAAAAGCATGATTCCTTAGTAACAAGACTGAAGTACGAAATGAAATCAGAGAATAAAAGAACATGCAAGAAGAACACTAGAGATACAGAGCCATGTTTAAAAAAAACCTAATTTGTTAAAACCCCTAATTATTAGTTCATCAGAATTGTCTTATTGCTTAGGAAAGAAGGACATAAGAAAGAACATACAAGTCACCCAACTAATGGATTTAATCTTCTCAGCTTTGAATATTTTTCATCTCATATTTAATAGCACATGTAATAACATATGTTCTTCTTATGCATAGGATTTCACGCAGTGGAGGCCAGGTATATGAAATCAGTTATCACTAAGCAAGTAATACAATCCTAAAAAAATTCTTTATTTACTTTAGCAACTGAAAAATACTTCTAAGCATTTACTTCTATTTCCCACACTAAATTTAAAATTACCAAAAATTCAGCTGATGATTTCTTTGAAAAAAACAGATAAGACACAGACTATCAACTTCTTAGATTTAAAGTTGTTGTCAACCAATCTTGACGAGGCAGAGACCCTTTGCAGTGGCTCTTTCAGCAGAGACTGAAACCAGTCAAGATTCAAACTGCTGAAAGCATAAAGTTGTTTTACTAAAAAAACCTCAAGCAGTGACATGCTACTCATCTGATGCTGGGATACTCTTTGTCCTCCAGTAGCAAATAGTTTTAGTTTGTTCAGGTTGGTTTGGTGCATGAAAGATTCAACCAGAGTGGCAGAAACATCCCGAACACCAATCAAGAATGAAAGTTTGACACTCAGTTTTAACATATCTCAATACTTTTTAAGATAACTAGCTAAGATTTCTTGGGAAAAAGAAACAAAAAATCATGTTTCTGTCTATTTACCATGTTACCTATATATGTATACCTCCATTTGCTGCAGATTCTCTTTCTAAAAAGTATACTTTTGCAAGAAACATTAACCAAAACCAACCAATAAAAAAAACCCACAAGCCTTAAAACAAGTGACTTTTAAGTAGCAGTCTATATGTAACATATAGCTACCCCAAGACTGGCAAATATATAGAAGTAGTTTATTCTACATATGACTATAGCCTTATTGCCTTCATTTCAAATAAGAGGTGCAAACTGCTTTGTAGCAGATGCTGCTTTACACAAAGGAATATTTCAATGATTATTTTTCTTTTCTGATGAACTTCCTTTTTGAAAGCTTATTTTGGCACTTCTTGTTTGTTTGCCTTGTAAGAACACATAAATAGTTTCAATTTTTTAAATTAAAATGTCTCTGCTCTGCTTTCTAACATTATTAGGACTACTCATCATTAAGGATCAACCAGTCAAACTTCTGGAGTACTTAAGGTCATAAATACCTTTAAGATAACACAGAAGAAATCCTATCATAATTTTTAAATTTAGTCTACTAAATAAACAAATCATTATGCTTTTTGCCTCTGCATAGCATGAAACATTTAGAACTCCCCACCCCATTCCTCGTCTATTACATTTATCCAGTTATACAAAAAAATTCCTATCCAAACACTGAAAAAAAAAGAAAAACAAACCAAATCAGAGCTAGTAGGCAGAAAGACATAAAAACTGCAAGTTGGAGCTGTACTTATATAATACCTTTCATCTCACATTAGAATCTATCTGCAGTAAACCCACTTCCACAAACCTTGCATTTTTTTCCTTCCAACTACAATACTAGTATATTAGTTCACTTAACAATCACTAGACAAAAGAAATTCAAGACTTGGAGAAAAAGACAAAGACAGAAAGCAGGGGCCACGCATTGCTCCCCAAGCCTCAGCGGGGAGTGAAACACCCCCCAGCCCTGCTGCCACCAGGGGGACTCACAGGGTGCAAACCTTAAAGAGGGAGGAAATTGAAAGCCTCCAAGGTATTGAGAAAGTGATTTCTGTAGCGTATTACAAGCAATTGCAGTGCACATGTTTTGCATCTTTTTTTCTCTTCCCTTACATGACAAGATAACAAGAGGAGTTTCAGGAACAATTGACTATTATGTTCCCCCGTGATTGCTTTTCTTTTTCAGCTGCAATACTGTAATTCCTGACTGAATCAAAAAAACACATTTCAACACTTGGCACTGTCAGACAACAGCCTGTGATTCCTTCTCAAATTCTGTTCTCTACAGGGCACACAGTAAAAACTGGGAGTTTTAGGGAGGAAGTTTCTTAAATTGTTATAGAATTATGACCATGGCTTAGACCTTCTTCCATTTCTATAAGCTATCTCCACAGATTTCTAATTATTATGCTCCACTGAGAGTTACATATATGGCAAACAAAACATTAGAAATATCAACAGATAAAATCTCTTCTATAAAATATAAAATATACTAGTCTCAGTAATGTATCATCTCTCTTTTTTTTTTAATAACTGAATTCTGCTGAGGGGAGGAAAAACCAACTTCAAACAGATTAAAATGACAGTAGTGTCAAACCTTTATTAGCAGCACCAAGCCAAGCACATCTTTCCTCTCTCCCACAATCACTTAAAAAAAGCCTGTCTCACTTTTTTTTGGCCTAAAGGTGTGGTCTGTAAGTAGTTAGGTGAGAAATCAGAGCCCTCTGACCCACTAGCAATTTCTCCAAGGCTGGCCCAACAGAAGCAGCAACCAAAGAGCATTAGACACTTTGAGAAGAAAAAAAGCACATGAACACGATAAATGTGTTAAAAGCAAGATAAATGTCTTACATCAAAATAATTTCCAGTAATCCAAGCAAGGTGGGTTAATAATCAGCCTCCACTTCAATTACAGGTCAACAAACTGTTTCAAAATGAATACTTCTATTTCGAGAAAAAACTTCTCCCTCTGATCCTAAGGCAAAGTCTCTCGATAGATAAATAGTTCCCATCAGTAATAAAGCTTCAAGTTCAACTAATCACAGCAGTTTAGCCAACTTATATAACAAGAAGACACAGGGAAAAGGATTACTTACATAGACACTACAGTAAGATTAAACAAAAAAAGGTTTCACATCCTCTAGCCAAGGCTAACCAAAATTTAATAGCAAGCCAGACATTAAGCGATCTCACCAGCAAGGCAGAATACCTCACCCTTTCACAATCAGAACCATTTGCCTTTAGCTATTAGTAGGCTACAAATACCACCAATACATTTCATTTTCTCATGAACGAACATGGATTTCATTCTTAAAACTCCAAATCTGCAGTATGAATTTAATTAGGTACCTCTACATTTTTGTTTGGAAATGAATGGTCAAAAAAGCAGACACTGGTCTCTTCATAATTAATGCATTTTCTAGCAGGAGAATTAAATACATATATATACATTTCTAGACTGTTTTTTCTAATTTGCGGGGTAAAAAGAACCAAGCTATGTATATGCATTCATTCTAACAAGTCCAACAGTAAAAAAGCAAGCACTCAAGCTAACTCCCTTCGCCCCAAGACAGGTGTCTGCTGTGAATCTAAAAACATATCATTCACAACATAATTTAATCAAATATTTTTCATTTTTTCCTTTAAAGATTTTGTAGTCCTTGCAGTTATTTTACACCTACAGAAGTAGCCCACAGAAATGCACAGGGATTTTTTGAGCTTTGCTTGTTTTTGTTGCAGCTCAGTAGTTTACCTTTGCTACTTTTTATGACCTATAGATTCTTGACTTTCAGTTGAAAGTGCAAGCTAAGCATCTCCTCTAGCCTAAAAATTCTCCTCTCACGAGAGCAACGTTTTAGTGAAGCATGTAAAACCTAGGATACAAACCTGAAGCAGGTGCATCATACAAAATTACTCCGGCACTAAGCTGTTCCCACAGTTTCAAAAACATAAATTAATAAACAAAAAGCCACCATGTAAGCCAGGCTTTTTTTTTTTTTTTTTTTCCCCTCTTTCAACTGCTCTACTGCACTTGGGTTTCTTTAACTCTGCACAAATAAACGCATCTCATGCGGTACCGGAGGGCTAAAGCCGGAGTTCAGCCCTCCCAGGCAGGCCCTAAACGGTGGGAACCGGCCAAGCCTTTCCCGGCTCCGACCCCGCGCTCCCCGCAGGGACACCTGAGCGGGCCGGCGGCCGCGCGGTGCGGAGCGCTGCGGGTGCGCAGGGGAGAGCGCGGCACCCACCCCGGCGGGGCGAGCGCAGCCACGGCGCGGAGCCGTCACCTCAGATGCCTCCCAATCTAGGTCACCCGGCTGCGCCGCGCTGCCGGCACCGCTCCCTCCTTCCACCGCCGCGACCCTCCGCACCCCGACACTCCCTTCTTCTTTTCAATCGGGGTGGGGGAAAAAACCGTAAAAGCAGTAACAATCCTGCCGGCACCCCGAGGCACCAGCACTCCCGGGCGCCCCTGCACCGCACCGCTCCACGGCCGACCCCGCCGGGCCCCCGCGGCGCGGTGCGCGGCAGGACGGCGCGCCCCCGGGAAGCCCGT